>VDFB02355009.1:308850-335195 GCA_007258455.2 Sequoia sempervirens
AGAGAGAGGGAGTGGGAGAGAGATAGAGGGAGTTAGTGAGAGAGAGCGAGAGAGAAACCTGAGAGAGGGAGAGGGGGTAGGAGGGAGGGAAAGAACAAAGAGAGAGGGAGAGGGAGAGAGGGTGGGATGGAGATACCTAGAGAGAGGGAGGGAGAGAGAGGGAGGGAGGGGGTGCGAGGGAGATACCTAAGAGAGAGAGGGAGAGAGAGAGAGATGGAGATAGGGAGAGGGGTTGGAGGAATCAATCACTGATTCCTACTCTGGTTCTCACTTGGAAGACCTCCTTGATGTTATGCTGCTCCACCTTAACCTATAGGAACTCCTTCTTGACTAGGTTCCCTTGGTTCTCCTGGCCAACCTCTCTACCTTGTCAGTTTTCAACAATCAAGCTATTCTTGATGCAATTCCTCCATTCTTCCTTTAACCCTTAATCCTTCCTAGAGGTTAATCTTTCCACAACATTCCACTTGTTCTCGCAGGGGTGGAGAAGGTGATTCAAAGCTTCAAAACAACCTATCTAGGGTCCTTAAGCAACCACAAGTTTCCAACTTTACATCGCTTTCACACATTTCCTTTCCTAGGGTTTGAAAAGGGCTACAAGCCCTAAGCCCCAATTACGCATGCCAACAGAGTCAAACTACTATTTTCTTCTAAACCCACCAAAGAACTAGGTTCTTTGCTTAGGGGTTATGTTTCTCATGCCCTCACCTCCAAGATTTTTATGGTTTCAAGCCTGCTCAGGCCGTACGCTGTCTAGACACCAAAATGGTCAAGAAGCTAGGGTTTCCAAACTTCCTCAATGCTGTTTCAGAATGTCAAAAAGTAATCCTACTAGATGAATTGATAAACCCTCTTCCTGATCACCATGCTTAGTCAAGACCTTGCCTTAAATTCTCCAAAAATAATCTCTCCAAGATCTCGTTTCCCCTGCAAGTTATGGACCTTTTACTTCAAGTCTTCCCCAACCGGACCTGCATTGGCTCGCCTAGGGCATCATCATGCTGGCAGCTCCTGCACTAAAAAAAAACCTAAAAAACTACCATATTTACAATGAGGGAGCCTAGACACAAATCTCAAGAGGTTGTACAATTTTTACAGTAGGAAGGTGCTCTAGGACTCCATTCTTCCAAAACTGCCTGTTACAGGCCTGAAAAAGATAGTAATCTAACTATGTACAAATAAAAGATGAAAGAATGATTTACAAAGGTAAATGTAATGCACACCAAGATTGAAAAAATTTAACACTACATGCTACAAACAAAAGAATAATAGGATCACTCCATTTAAGTTCAGTTTGAATGCAAAAATACAAAAAAACTGTCCTTTGAACGTTGTTTCCTTCAATTTTCAAAAATGTCACTCAACAATAATACCTCTAACCCTGCCTCAGCGTCGAGTCATGCCTTAAATAGGCTTCCAAGGCAGTTGAGCTTCATGGGTCGAGCCTTTTAGATGACCTAGATCAAACATTATAAAACTCACTATGTTTTGCAACCTTTTACAACTTTTCACCATATAGCAAAATGAGCCTCTAAACTCATTGAACTCTTAACAAGCCCTTTTCCAAAAACCAAAAACACCACTAAGCTCAACACTAAATGGTTTACATGACCTTATGACAACAAAACAAAAATAAGAACTTCATACAGAACTTCAACAAAACTAGTCCTTTCCCAGGTGCTCCTGCACCATTCTCCCCCTCTCATCTCAAACAACTAAGAAACTTTAGGAGAGATCAGAGACATATCAATGCCGTGCTTCTTAAAGTCTGCTTCTTCTACCCAGGTAGCTTTAGATTCATGGTTATCCTTCCATTTGACAAGTTGCTCCAAGTACACCTTGTGCCTTGTAGTCTTCTTCACTCTTGAATCCAAGATCTTCTTTGCTTGTAGCTTGTCTGGAGTTGGTATGGACATGTTGTTGATGTCCTTGAAGACCTCCTTACTATCCTGATCCAAATCCTTGACCGTCCCTTTATACTTGATCAAATCAGCAACATTGAATACTGGTGAGATGCCTAGATCAGTAGGTAACTCCACCTTGTACGCATTCTTGCCATACTTGGCCAATATCTTGCAGGGACCCACTCTCTTCATCTACAACTTGGTTGACATTTCCTTCTAAAACCTTGACTTGTTAAGGTGGACCATAACATAGTCCCCTACTTGAAACTACACATCTTTCCTTGTCATATCTGCCTTCTCCTTCACTTTTTGTGTGGCCTCAGTAACTATCCTCTTGACCTGTTCCTAAATCTCTTTCATGGTCTGAGTGAAGTCTTCTGCATGTCCACTCCTATTCTCCATAGATCCAAGGTCTCTGAGTTCACAAATGCCTCTTGGGTGCATTCCATACACAGCCTCAAAAGGACTTTTCCCTATAGTTCTATTGACACTATCATTATAAGCATACTCAGCTTAGGAGATAACCATATCCCATGTCTATCCATATTCCTTGGTTAGACACCTTAAAAGATTACCCAACACTCTGGTAACCACCTCTGTTTGACCATCAGTCTGAGGATGGTAAGCTGGGATCCTATAAAGGGACAGAGGATTTGCAAATCTTAACGCACCTATAGAGTCTCCAAAATGACTCATGAATCCCAGCATCCTTATCAAATCAATGCTTGAGGCAGCCATGGATCCTTAAGCAACCTCCTTTGCAGAAGAAAGGTGAGCTTGTAGCTGGTATCATGAGTAGTTTTGTAAGGGATAAAATGACTCATTTTGCTAAATTTGTCTACTACTACATAGACACTGTCAAAACCAGTCTTGGTCTTAAGAAGGCCTACCACAAAATCCATGCTTACACACTCCCATGGTCTGTTAGGAATGGGTAGGCTGATATAAACCAGTAATAGTCTACTAGCTTCATGTATACAATACACTATTCCACTATAGCTTGATTCCTTTCTAGCTTAGGCTAATAACAACCTTGCACTAATTTGAAAGTCTTATTGATGCTGAATTCTGTATTAAGATCATATTATATGTTTTTCCTTTTGAACTGCATTCTTCCCTCATTGACCTCTTGAAACATATAACTGATTACCCTTAAATAACAGTCCATTCTGTAATGTATAATTTCTAGAATATTGTACATATGAAATGATTCTCAAAAATCAGAACATACCTTGTGGTTTCCCCTCGGTAGTCTTCTATCTTCACTATAGAGGTTCCTTTGAAACTCTCTAATCCAATGCTCTTTAGTCAGGATTCCTCCGTGATCACGGGCAACCTTCCGCCATGCACGCATCTAAGTAACCCTTGTTCATTTGTCCCTTCCTTGTGCTTCTGATAGGAATGTGAAGGTTTGATGCATTCCATCCCATTCTTCCAAAATGCCTATTACTTAACTTCTCTTGGGTGTTGATATAACTAAGTGCTTGGTTATCAGTAAAGACCACAAACTCTTTGGGTAACAAATAATGCCTCCACTTCCTAAGGGACTGCACTAAAGCATACAACTCTAGATCATAGGTAGAGTACTTTTGCTTGGCTTCATTGAGCTTTTCACTAAAGAAGGCCACATGCCTACCTTCTTGACTAAGTACTCCTCCTACTGCTAATCCACTTGCATCACACTCAATAGTGAACAACTTGTCAAAACTAGGAAATAATAGAATATGTTGAGTTGCCACTTCTTGTTTTAGTTTCTCAAACCCTTTATCAGCCTCTTGAGTCCACTTAAACTTTGTTTTCAGACCATCTTTGATAGTATCTAGGATTGGTGCACATATACCACTAAAATTCCTTATGAATTTTCTATAGAATTGAGCCAAACCGTGGAAACTCCTTACCTCTGTTGCTGTGGTTGGTGTAGGCCAGTTTAGGATGGCTTCCACCTTGCTTGGATCCATCTTCAATGAGCCTTTGGACACTACAAAACCCAAATAGACAAGCTCTTGTTTGAATAACTCACATTTCTCAAGATTGATTGCCAACTTCTCCTCTTGAAACCTTTTAAGAACCATCTCAACATGCTTGAGGTGTTCTTTTGCTATCTTACTGAAAATTAGTATGTCATCAAGATATACTACCACAAAGATCTTGTGAAATCCTTAAGCACTTCATTCATGAGTCTCATGAATGTGCTAGGGGCATTTGAGAGGCCAAATGGCATCACTTTCCACTCATATAACCCATCATTTGTCTTAAAAGTTGTCTTCCACTCATCACCATCCTTAATCCTGATCTGATGGTACCCACTCTTGAGATCCAACTTTGTGAAGAATTGAGCACCTCCAAGACAATCCATCAAGTCTTCAATTCTAGGAATAGGAAACCTATACCTAATGGTGATCCTATTTATTGCCCTAGAATCAGTACAAAGTCTCCACTTACCTCCTTTCTTGGTTGCTAAAACCACTGGTACTGCACAAGGGCTGATGCTCTTTTGAATCAATCCTTGATCCAACAATTCTTGCACTTGCCTACCTACCTCTAGGTTCTGATCTGGTGTAAGCTTGTATGCTGCTTTATTAGGTAAAGAACCCCTGGTTTAAAGTCAATTTGATGACTTATAACTCTCTTTGGAGGTAAAGTTGCAGGTGTACCATCACTAACTATGCTCTTGTACTTATCAAGCAACTTTTGGATTGCTTGTGGTAAGACTTCCTTTTCATCTTTGTCTTCCTCTTTAGGCTGCAACACAACCACATATCCTTCATTCCCTTGGTTTAGGTCCATAAGGAACTCCTTACCACTGCTCAACATGATGTTTGGTGCCCTTGACTGTCCTTCATCTTCTTCTGACAATGACTACAACTTGAAGGTTCTTCCATCCTTCTTGAATGAGATGGTGTTCTCTTTCCCATCATAAATGGCACTTTTGTCATATTGCCATGGTCTGCCCAGTAGTAGATGGCATGCATCCATGGGTAATACATCACAAAATAACTTATCTTTATATCCTCCAATTGAAAATTCCAACGTTACTTGCTCATTAACTAAAACACTCTGCCCTTTATTTAGCCATGTGACCTTGAAAGGATTATTGTGAGGTACCTTCTCCAATTTAAGTTTAGTTACTACCTCCTTTGAGATTATATTATCTATTGAACCTGAATCTACAATCACCTTGCACACTTTTCCAAGTATCTTGCACCTTACTCTAAAAAGAGCTCTTCTTTGTTTAGGTTCCTCTTTGACTAGCTGCCTGATCAAAACTCTGTTAAACATCAGATTCTCTCCTATTTCATATTCTATATGACTGATCTTAGTTGCCTTAGGACTCATGGTGTCCTCTTGTGCATAGGCCACTCTCTTTTCATTGCTTGATGAGGAATCTTTCTTTGGGCATCTATAAGTAGGGTGACCTAGTTGGCTACAATGATAACACTTCATGTTTGCAAAATAAGAACTACTCCTACCTGCTCCTCTTCCTCTGTTTGAGCCTCCTTGAGGTCCTCTTCCTCTGTTGAATCCTCCTCTTGAAGATGCTTCACCTCCATGCTCAGTGAGTTTTGATACTCCTTGATTTCTTTGGTCACTGCCTCTTCCTTGGTAGCCACCACACTGTCCTCTTTGATCTCTTCCTTTGCCTCTGCCCTTAGAAGTCTGATCTTGCTTCCTCTTGTTCCTTTCCTCAATCTTGATAGCCAACTGATAACATTGATGTACTGTTTTAGGACTCAAAAGAGCCATCTCTTCTTGGATGTTCCATTTCAATCCATTAAGATACCTAGCCACTTTGAGACTCTCATCCTCTATCACATTAGACCTCATACAAAGCTTTTGAAACTCTTCAGTATAAGTGTTTACATCTTGGTCTTTCTGCCTTAGACTTTGCCTCTTCTTGTGCAATTGAATCTCATAGTCATCTGGCATGTAGGCTTCTTTCACTTTAGCAACCATTCCCTTCCAAGTTGATATGGGTTGTTTGCCTTCTTTTTCCCTCTCTGTTTGAACAAACTTCCACCATGTCAAGGCTGATCCTCTCAATCTTGACTTGGCAACCTTCACCTTCTGGGCTTCAGTGACTCCTGTAATCAAGGGATTTCTTTTAGGTTTGGTTAGGAGTGTTAGCAACAAACAATAAATGACAATGAAACCCAAAGATCTTGCAAAACACAAAGGAAGTAAAATACAAAATGATTATACCTGATCGCCGAGACTTCCATGATTCACTTTTGTAATACCTTTTTGCTTGCTGGATGATGTTGCCCTCAGATTGGATGTACGAGCAATCTACAAATGCCTAAGTCCTATACCAAGCTTTGAAGGATTTATGCTATGTCTAAATGAGTGTGCCTATTACTATAATTGTCAATGTCTATACCTAAAAAAATGCCAAGACTTGATCAAATGACTATAATAAATGCTTGATCAAAATAATGATTTTGCGAGATAATAAATAATCTTTTTTAGATTATTTATCAAAATGGACTGACAGTTCAGATTGAGATGACATTTTAAATAATTTAATTTATTTAAAATGAGAAGAATATTAAATGGCAGTTAAATAATTAAATGTAATTATTTAATTTAGCAGATAAGACTAATTGATTAAATAAATTAATCAATTTATTTAATTAAGAGGATTAGTGACATATTAAATAAATAAATGTAATTCATTTATTTAATAATCAGGAAGAATTAAATGCAGAAAGGGAAATTAAATAAATTAAGAGATTTATTTAATTAAGGGAAGACTTAGATAATTAATGATTTATTTAATAAATACAATAAAATTTATTTATTTAATAATCATGAAGAATAAATGACATGAATTAATTAAATAATTATGAATTATTTAATCAATAGTCAAATGTGTGACCAAGGACATAATTAAATGTCATAATTATGCTAGGACGAAAGTGGTAAAAATGAAGCTTGCAGGCCTAGGTCATTTTTAGGTGTCTACATTTTGCCCCTCTTTGTCATAATGTCACTTGTCGCATTGTGACAAAGAAAAATAAGTCAAGAATATGCCCCAACAAAGGTACGGAGTATCAGGAGTATGATTGCCCCCTTAGGAAATTTTTCAAATTTTGGGCCGACGACAGAAAAATTTGTAAAGGGTCCCAATAAATCCATTTGATGCCTAGAAAAACAATGGCACAGTCGGTTTCTGATTCTGACACATTTAACGCAACTAACGAGGAAGTCAAAGGTGCTCAAATGAGCCTCCAATATTGACCTTGTTTGAAAAATGTCATTTTGACCTTATAAATAGGTTAACCGAGGGGTAAAAGTCAATTCATATTCACTATTTACCTTGTGAAATTTGAGAGTTCAGAGCGAAAGGCGCAGCAGCGAGGATGGTGATTCCAGTGTCAGAGCACTGTGGGGAGATTGTGAGGACCTTCAGGCAGATAGAGGGCTCAGAGCCAGCGGTATGTACCTTTAACTCACTTTGTCATTTTATTGTTTTGTGTGCCAAATTTAATTTTCTAGGACCAACAACGTCTATGCTGCGACGCAACTACGTTCGCATAAGCCACAATCGCCTGTGCGTTCGACGCATTTGATGCGTCGCGACTTAAGTGCAAGACAAATTAGGGTAGAGCAGCCGGTCGTGCCACATTTGACGATAAATGTGACACATTTGACTTATCGTGTCGCAACTGACTGTTGGAACACCGCAATTGTCATATTGCAACACACTCGCTGTTTTCAATGCTGCAATTGTGTTTTTGTGACACAACTACCTTAATGTGACGCATTCATCAAAGTCTGTGATGCAAGCATGAACATGTGATGCATTTGATGTACGGTACGATGCAATTGACATTTTGCAATGCAATTGCCTGAATGCGACGCATTCATAATTTACCTTGACCACATTTGATTTCTATGTTTGTGTATCCCTAGATGCTTTTCATGATGCTGACAGTTGTCCAAAAAGTATTGATGCATTGTTCATCTTTTTACAGAGGCAGCTTGCCCCTATCTATATGAGAGAGAGTAGACCGACCACCTTTCGGTTCGCCGGTCAGTTGGGCCCACGAGAGCAGCAGTGATTGATGCGACTGGGCTTATTCTATGTTGCGTTCATGCCCACCATTCGGGTGAACAAGGGTCTACTGACGATGTTTTGTGAGCGGTGGCACTCAGAGACCTGCTCCTTCCACCTGTCGATGGGTGAGGCTACCATCACCTTAGAGGATGTCTACCGTATTTTACGAGTGCCGATTTGCAGGGAGCAGATCGTCTACGACCCTCGGCATGGCGACTAGACTTTTTGTGCCTACTATCGAGATCAGGGTGTAGGACTGGGGATTCAGGGCTATGAGATTCGATGGGAGTTCATGGCGGAGCACTACGGGCACTTCGATGCATTCTTGGCGACAATGATTGCAGGTATTTTGGTTCCCGATCGGCGGGGACACAAGTTCCCTATTGGCAGGGGAGACGTCCTGGTGGGCATGAGGTGAGACAAGACTGTTTATTCTTGGGGTCCTTGTTTATTGGGGACACTTTATCACTAGCTACATGATGTTGTGTATAGGAGAGGAGAGAGCATCTCCTGTGGGATGACCCTGATGATGATCTGGGCTTGGGAGCACATTGCGATATTTTGATCTCCCATTGAGAGACCGTAGTTGGCCGATGGTATGCCCTATGCGTACTATTATGCAAGTGCATTACAGAAAACCCATATGGGTGAGACAGGGTGGTGGTGGCATCGTATCGACATGATGATATCCTTTATCTGGAGGCCATACCGAGATTGTGGTTAGTGGGATGACGAGGATGAGCACTTGAGTTTGTGTAGGCAGTTCAGGTACCTGATTGGTCGGATAGTGTAGACGTCCCTGATTATTGAGATGTACTTGCCGCAACATGTTTTGAGATAGTTTGTAGAGCAATAGGATGTGCCCACAGGGACAATGGAGTATGCTCGATCATCCAGGGAGTATGCATGGAGGCCAACTATCCCCGTGGCATTCGCAGAGTAGCAGATAGATGGGCTAGTAGCCCAGGCCTGGGGTTGGAGGGGAGGAGCAGTGGATCTTGGTACGACTGCAGCTTATGATTTATGGTGGCAGACACACAGGCCAGTGCCTTTGATGGATCCGGATGGGCCAGCACTAGTGGATAGACGGTCAGTTATTCTGTGGATGCCACGAGCTAGGCGAGGTGGCAGAGGCAGAGATGGAGGTAGAGGGAGAGGCAGAGGCAGGGGCAGAGATGGAGGGAGGGGTGGAGACAGAGGTAGAGATGGGGGTAGGGGTGGAGACGAAGGCAAAGATGGAGATGATGGCAGAGATGGCCGGAGACGATGATGGGGCGATCAGAGACAGGGATGGAGGGTGCAACAGTGTGTAGCGAGGGTAGCCTTAAATGCTATCCTCGAGGTTGGTGAGGAGGGGGAGAGAGAGGAGTAGCCTAGATAGGAGGGAGAGGGTGAGGAGAGACAGGGGAAGGAGAGGCATGAGGGGGAGGCAGAGGAGAGGCACAAGGAGGAGCCGAAGGTGGATGTGGAGATGGAGAGGCATGAGGAGGAGGCGAAGGAGAGGCATGAGGGGAAGGAAGAGGAGAGACATGAGGAGGACCCAGAGGTGGACGTCGGAGGGCAGGAGGAGGAGGTGGGTGATGATGATGATGATGAGGACGAGGCTATGGATGAGGCTGAGAGACTCCTCAGATATCGGATGGTGGAGGGAGAGTAGATACCCTCCAGCTCAGTGTTACCTCATGATGCCACAGTAGATCAGAGGGTGGCCAATATACAATAGAGACTAGATGATAGCCTGGCACAAGTTAGATCCTTACAGTCAGCTATGGAGCTAGCCCGGGTGGAGCGGGATCAGGTAGTGATCTACCAGCAGGATGCAGCTCAGTGGTGCACAAACTTCGTGACATTATGCACAGGGCCCATGGGAGACATGGCTCACGAGCTAGCTAGGGTGAGCACAAGATTGGGGCAGTACAGGAAATTATATGAGTAGGTAGTGCCACCAGAGTGACGGGATCCTACCTTGTCACGGTCTTAGACGAGGACAGGTAGTGGCCACAGATCAAGAAGTGCTACTGGTAGTAGGAGTCATACCAGTGTCAGAGGGTCTACCTTGACAGGACACACTTCAGGGCACAGGTCACATCATTCGCTCCGGCATACTCCTAGTCCTGGGTCGACTGGTTTAGTACAGAGATCAGCACAGGTACAATCACCAGTTAGTGATCCATCTACTGCTCAGAGTCAGCAGCAGTGACATCACAGATGTCTTTTAAAGTTGAGATGACACCATCCTTTGCAGCTCCATTAGTGGCGCAGGTAGAGGATGTGACAGGTCCTCCTATTTTTTCAGCGCCAGTGATAGAGCTTCAGCTGCCACATTCCTCGCCTCGAGGGGATGATGAGAGTCTACCCTAGGGGAATTTTGTTATTTAGGACACACTATGTATATTATTGAGCCTGCGAGCTCCATTTTTGGGATATCCCATGACTTTATCTTGTGACATTTTACATTTTTGAGATGATACTGTATGATTATGTAGTTTTGATGCGGCCTATATGTGTTATGTGATGCTCTTTGATTTATGCATATGATATGATGTCCTCTATATGATGCTTATTTATGATTTTAATGTGTTGATGATGTAATGCTTATTTATCTAAGATGATAATGATTATAATGATGTGCATGATGTATTTTAGTAACATATGTGATGTTGATGATTATTTTAATGCAATGTTTATGTATATGATTTGATTCCATGGATGATGTATGTATGGATCTAATGCAATGTTTATATGATCATGTAAGCACTTATGTTTTTGGATGTCACAGGATATCATTGTGAGATGGACGAGAGAAGATGAAAAGACTGATGAGAGAAGATGACCAGACCAAAGAGGAGAAGATGACGAGACCTATGAACATGCATGTTAATTCCTAGACCAAATCCTTCAAAGCTTTACCATAGGACATTAGTATTTATTGCTCTTAATCATCATTGGGCATACTATTGTAATGGCCAAGAAACAAAATGATATGACATAGATCAAGGTGTGCAAGGTTGTACCATTATGTAAAACAAACAGTCACAGACAAGGATGATCATGACTCATACTAAGAGCATGATTGCCCCAGTCTTTTTGCCATAATCAACCACATGTAGAAAAAAAAAGACAAGGACAAATCATGAAACGTTGCCACTTCTCTAAATCCTGTTTCTAGGACATCCTTGAGAAACTAGTGGCATGATTGTCAAAATATAAAAATAGAGCCCTTACCATGATATGTCGTTGTTTTTCTAAATCCCAAAATCAGGACCTTGCTGAGAAACTAGTAGTCATGCATGTCAATTGACATGATACGCCGCTGCTTCTCTAAATCCTACTTAGTGGGATCTCGCTGAAAAACTAATATCATGATAAAAACTAAACTACAATTGTCAAGTGTTTCCCAAGTGCATTTGGATATCCATTGTTCTGATGCCAAGATGCCATGTTTGATAATGTCGAGGTGTCGAAATGTTTAAAGTTTTGATGACCTTGGAAAATGTTGAGAATTGGTGAATTTAGGAAGGACACATCCTAAATAATGCCGATGTTGAGAGGATTTGATCCCTAATGGTCGTAAGGGGTCCCTCTAAATGATGATGATGCCTAGGAAGGACACATCCTAAGGCATAGATGACAGAGTTGGTTCTTCAGAAGGACACATCTAAAGAGTACTGGTGTCACGAAGAGTGATCTTTAGATGTCAAGAGGATCACTCAAAATGTCGAATGACAATGTCAATGCCTAGGAAAGACACATCCTAAGGCATAAATGATAGAGGTTATCATTCAGAAGGACTCATCTGAAGATTAACCTAAAGTTTGACAGTTTGACAGGTTATGATGATTTGACTTGCTTTGCCTGAGTTTGACTTGTGTTTGACTATATGCCGATTTTGTCATGATGATGTGATTGATATGTTGATGAAATTGTCATATTGAAATAACTAATTGTCATGATTTGCTTGATGAATTTACCCCTTTGGGAGTGACTCGCTTTTCCTTGAAGATATTTTGACGTGTGTGCTAGTGTGGTGCCATGAACCCTAATGGATTGACCTAGTGTGGCCTCGGGGGCTCATCAACAGATGGCCTTGCCTACGTCATACACTCAGAGACCTCGTAGTTCGACATGACCAATGACTTTGTCTTGGTGACCAAGGACTACGTCATGATTTTATTCTGACAAACTTAAATGGACTAACCTAATGTCTCGGGGACTCAAATGTCTTGCCTACGTAGCAAATGCGCAGAGACAATGTAGTTCAGACAAATGACAAAGACTGATTGATACAATTGACTTTGACAAGAAGATGACAATGTGTTCACGTTTTTCAAGCAATCTGATGTTTTGTTTGTGGTTTTCTTCAAGACGTTTTATGATTTTTAGGTCTTTTTTTAGGACATTTTGCGATGTTTTTGGTCTTTGTTTAGGACATTTTGCGATGTTTTTGGTCTTTTTTCAGGACTTTTTGCGATGTTTTTTTTGGTCTTTGTTCAGGACATTTTGCGATGTTTTTTGGTCTTTGCTCAAGATGTTTTTCCAATTTCCAAGATCATGTGCGACATCCACTGCAGTTTCATGATAAACTTTTTGCCCCCCAGTCAGGTCCAAGACTTAGCCGTTTGTAGGGAATATGGATAGGATGTTGCTGGTTTACTAGATGGACGGTCGTCAAGACTTGATGTCAATCATTTATCTACTATGACAGGTAGGGTAGGATGTGGTGGTGATTTGCAGAATAATGGTGAAAATACCTTTCATCCTAGGCCAAGTTAGACAAAGTGACAGTAGATGGTAGAGCAATGATTGATTACGTATGGCACCTGTTTGCCAGGTTTTCACCATGGTACCTGTCCAAAGCGCCTGTTTGCCAAGTTTTCACTATTGAACGAATCATTTTTCTCTTTACTATTTTCTTGACTTTTTGATTTTTTTGGTGTCACCAAGACACCTGTTTGCCAAGTTTTCATCAAGATGACGATTTTTTAATTTTTGTTTTTCAATTTTTTTTTGTATTTTATGGTTTGCAGCTCCATCCTCTAATGCTATGTGCAGAACCTTTGGAGACGTAAATTGTTGATGGGCTCTGTCAAATTTTCTCCATCTAGAGTTGCCAGTCGATAAGCTCCAGAACCAAAAGAAGATATGATAATGTATGGACCTAGCCAGTTTGGTTCAAATTTTCCTGGCTTTTCTCTATCTGCTTGGTTCTTGGGGTTTTGCATGAGAACTAGGTCGCCAATGTCAAAAATTTTGACCATAACCTTTTTATTGTAGCTACGACAAAGACGGTTCTGATATGCTTGGAGATGGTTCAGTGAATTTTGTCTTCTTTCTTCCAGTATTTCTAGCTCGTGAAAGCATGATTGTCGGTACTCCTCTTCATTAGTTAGACCCTTCAGGGAGACTCGTAGCGAAGGAATTTTGACCTCAATGGGTAAGATGGCCTTAGTGCCAAAGACTAGGGAAAATGGGGTGGCCCTTGTAGGCATACGAATGCTAGTTTGGTAAGCCCACAAAGTAGGGTTGAGTTGTATGTGCCAGTCATGGCCAACGTCATTGACAGTCTTTTTGAGAATTTTGACAATGGTTTTATTGGACACCTCAGCTTGGTCGTTTCCTTGTGGGTAGTATGGAGATGAAAATTGGTGTTGGATATGGAATCACTCACATAACTCACATACGTCTTGGTTTTTAAACAGACGTCCATTGTCAGTGATGATAGATTGCGGAAGGCCATACCGGCAAATGATGTAGTTAAGGATGAAATTCGATATTTGTTTGCCGGTAATATATGTCAATGGGATGGCTTCAATCCACTTTGTGAAATACTCAGTGGCAGTAATAATGAATTTATGGCCGTTGGATGAGGTTGGATGAATCTTACCCATGAGATCGAGTCCCCATTGAGCAAAGGGCCAAGGAGAAGTGATCGGCCGAAGTTCTTGTGCTGAAGCATGGACCAAATCACTATGAATTTGACATTTGCGACAAGTCTCGACATATTCAATTGCATCTTTTTCCATTGTCGGCCAATAATACCTGAGTCTTGTTACTTTCTTATCCAGAGTAGGACCACTCGAATGAGATCCGCATATACCGTTGTGCACTTCTCATAAGGTCGTACATGCTTCGTCAGTGTCAAGACATCTAAGGAGGGTATCGTCGAAACTACGGTGGTAAAGGGTGTCACTGACAATGGCATACCTTGCAGATTTCCTAATGAAGGACTTCCTTTGGTTATTGGACAGTTTCAGTGGAAGGGTTTGAGACTTTAGGTAGTCATAAATGTCCTGATACCAGGGAGAGTTGGGACCAACAACTTCGCAAACCATTTATGATTCTGGGATATCATAGGCCGGTATCAAGAGCTGTTCTACTAAGAACTCAAATTGTGACACATTTTTAGGGATGTCGAAGAGAGAACTAATAGTAGCCATTGCATCAGCTGCCTTATTCTGTGCCCTGGGATTTGTTCAAAAGAAATCAATTGGAAGTATGTCAGGAAACTGTCCACCATCCTCTTGTAGGGAAGCAACTTCTCATCCTTTGTTTCATAGTCATCATTCACTTGGTTGATCACGAGCTGGGAATCCCCGAATACAAGCAACGTCTGAGTTTTCCATTTGATTGCCATCTTGAGACTTTTGACTAGTGCTTCATATTCGGCAATGTTATTTGTACAAGGGAAAGCAATCCTGAATTTCTTAGGAATTGAATCCCCCTGTGGTGTGATAAACAAGATTCCAGTGCCTAAGCCATGACCAGTATGAGACCCATCAAAATATAGCTTCCATGGTGCCACCGGTTCTGCATAAAAAATGGACTCATCAGGAAAATCAGTTACTAGTGGATGAGTGACTTGGATTGGTGCATCTGCCAGCTGATCTGCTATTACCTACCCTCTTATTGCCTTACACTCAACATATTGTATGTCATACTCGCTTAGTATCATGACCCATTTTTCCAGCCGACCTGTTAATGCCGCCCGACTTAAGAGATATTTCAGTGGATCAATCTTGGTGACCAGCTGTGTCTAATGACTGAGCATATAGTGTTGTAGCTTTTGGGACGCAAAGACAATAGTGATGCATGCACATTCAATGTATGTGTAGTTCAACTCATACCCTATCAGTGTGTGACTGATGTAATAGATTGCTCTTTCTTTTCCTTGATGATCATTTTGTGCCAACAATGCCCCCAGTGCTGAACTAGTAGTCAAGATGTATAGAATTAATGGCTTTCCATGAATAGGAGGCATGAGGACTGGTGTTGACAGTAGGTAATCTTTGATTTGTTGGAAGGCCTCTTGACATTTATCCATCCATACAAAGGGGATACCCTTGCGCAACAGATACTGAAACAGATGACACTTATCTGCCAATTGGGCTATGAAATGCCAGATAGATTGTACTCTGCCTTGCAGAGTTCTTAGTTCACTGATTCCTTTGGGCGGAGGCATGTCTATGATTGCTTTGACCTTTGCCAGATCGACCTCTATGCCTCTTTGGGAAACTATGTACCCTAAGAGTTTACCTAATGTGACCCCAAAAACACACTTCTTAGGGTTTAATCAAACTTTGTACTCTTCAAGTCTCTTGAAAATTGTGTCGAGTACCTTCAAATGATCTTTTCTTGTTGCTGATTTGGCCAAGAGGTCATCTACATAATCCTCCATTATTTTGTGCATCATGTCATGGAAGATCGTGGTCATAGCCCTTTGATATGTGGCACCTGCATTTTTGAGACCAAAGGGCATGACGTTCCAACAGTATGTACCCCATGGGCAAGTATATGCCATTTTGTGTTGATCCTCAGGAGCAATGCGGATTTGATTATAGCCGGAGAAACCATCCATGAGGGATAGCATCTCATATCCTGTTGTAAGGTCCACTATGATGTCAATGTTTGGCAAGGGAAAGTCATCCTTTGGACATGCTTTATTTAGGTTTCAGAAGTCTGTACATACACGGATCAACCCATTTGGCTTTGTCACCGACACTAGGTTAGAAATCCATTCAGCGTAATCTATAGACCTTATGAATCCGACATCCAGTAGTTTCTTTAACTTTTCCTTGACCAATAGAGCAACTTGGGGGTGCATTTTGCGCAACTTCTGCTTGACTGGTTTAGCATTAGGTAATAGTGGCAGATGGTGCAAAACCAGTTTTGGGTCCAATCGTGGCATGTCAGCATAGGACCATGCGAAGTTTATTTTTTGTTCTGCAAAGAATTTATGAAATTCTGGTTTCTCTTCGTTAGCCAATGATGCAGCAAATAGGACCATCTTGGGGTCTTCTGCAGTTGAAATGTTATCCTCTATTGTGTCCTCAATAAGCATGGTTGATTTCTCCTATTGCACAGGGAGAAAGTCCAGCCCTCCATCTTTGGGTGCCTCAGAGAGGTTTTCACCCGCAGATACGTCCTTTATTTTTACTATTTTATTATCAAGAGGTGCCTTTCAGTTTTCACCTAGAGACGTTTCACTTTTTGTTTTATTCTTATTTTTACTTTTGTGACTAGAGGACTGAACAGTCTCACCGAAGTATGCCATGCAGTCTAAATCAATGGAAAATCCTAATTTGTGGTCCCCACTGGGTATGCCTTCTCATAATCCCATAAATTCAGCAATTGCTTCATCATTCTGAAATGTATCCAGGGCTGGTGGTCCTTGTTGGTCCCAATCGACTAGCTCAGGATAAACTAAGGAAATTCCATCGTCGATGTTGGTGAATTGGGGTGAGGATGCGGACAACATGCAGACATGTTCAGTGATGTTGTAGATGAGATTATCATCATCCAACTCTATATCAGACTCTATCATATATTCTCCTTCACTAGTGTCATATTCATTGTCAAAATAAGGAGTGAAGGTTGTAGAGCCCTGATTGTCAATGTCGTCTGATACTTCAGATGGAGTGGATGGAATGGGTTCAGATGATGGGTGTTGGACGTCATGGGTAGTGGTAATGGGACTTTGACTATTTGGTGCCTGTTCAATTTTGAATGTTTGCCAAAACCGTTGTTCAGAGGTCAGTTCCCCTGGTTCGACAAACAAATCATTAAGACAACAGTCACTTAGGGATCGTTCTGAGCCAAATTCCCACTCGTGGGAGTCAGTTTTGGTTAGGGTTTCCCTAATAGTCTCGACACTTTTCGAAGCATGTACTCACTCATTTGAAAGTCCAGAGGTACGTCGATCGTCATTGGCGGGTAATCCAAACCCTAATCCAAGATACTTCAAAATTTGAAAAGTTTCTATGGGTTCCCTTCGGCCAGTTTTATCTTTTCCTAGGCCACTAGTACCATCTTAGCCTTTAGCCTTCATGATGTCATAACCTTTGCCATATATTTGAACTGGTAATGGGGGTACTGTGACAGTATCCTTATAGATCCATCCAGTAATGGCAGTAAGGTCTTCCTTACTCATGTCTCCCCACTTGATAAAAACTATTTTCGGTGGAACTTTGAAAGTTTCCTGAGGTTCCATTCTGAAACATGGCCGACCATAGTCCTTGGGAGACTTGGGCATTGTTGTTATGCTGTATGTTGTGTGCAGTTTGAATTCTCCACAGCCAAGGTCCTGGATTTTGACAGTGGATTCAGTCTTAGGGCTGGTGGAAGGTGGTGGCATGGCGGGAGACGTGGATGGAGCGGATGTGGAAGATGACGTGAGTGTGGAAGGGTCGATATACTTGGATGACGAGGAGCCAGGTGCTTCTTGGTTAATAGGTACTCAATTTTCAGAGATACCCCTTAAGTTTTTACAATATTGGAAAGGGTTAGGGTCTCTGTATATGGCTAATTCTGTGCCGTCAAATGGAAACTTGAGGCATTGGTGGTATGTAGACGGAACAGCTTTTAAGGCGTGAATCCATGGATGGCCAAGTAAGATGTTATATGGTAGTTCCAAATCTAGGACCTGGCAGGTTGTGTCTACAATGACCGGTCCCACTTTGATAGGGAGAGAGATAACGCCCCGTGAAGAACGTTCCTCATCATCGTATGCTTTGATCACTATAATTTTTTTTGGGTCTACGCATGCATCAGAGAACCCTAGAGCCTTAACCAGTTTGAGGGAGCATAGGTTCAACCCTGCTCTACCATCTACTAAAACCTATCTAACTTTGTACTTGTGGACAAAAGTTTCTATGTGTAATGCATCATTGTGGTTGGTTTTATGTGATGAGTAATCTTGATCCGAGAAGGTGATGTGGTGTGGCATAGTGAGATATCCCACCATAGTTTCAAATTGATTGACATCGATGTCCTTGAGGATCGACAACTCTAGAAGAGTTTTATCTAGGATATCTTTGTGCGCGGAGAGATACGAAGTAGCTCGAGTATAGAGATTTGTGTGGGAGTCTTTCCTAGCTGGTTGATGAGGTTGAACTGACCTTTGGGTTTCCATTGCTTTGTGGTCATACAGGTTCTGGCTGTTTAGCAGATGGGCCAGGTTGTGTCTGTTTAGCAGACGGGCCTGGTATGGTGATTTTGGCTTGTCTAGCGGGAGGTGGACCAGCTATAGTGACCTTGCCACTACGAGTAGTAGCATTACATTGGGGTGCTCTTCTAACCGTAATGGTATTGATGTATTCATTGTCAGTTCGAACATTGTTTATAATAGGTCCACCAGAATAGTCGTACTTGACTCGGGCGAAGTTAGCTTGATTATGTGGACCTGAAGTGGAAGCATTATGAGAACCATGGTCCTACAGTGGATTCTTGTGGATAGTATGATCTGAATTGGAGGAAAATTGTGATCCACCTACTTCGATGGTGCGACTTTCGATAAGATCTTGTATTATGTTTTTCAATTGTCGACAGTTAGAGGTTGTATGCCCTTTTTCTCGATGGTATTCACAAAGTGCATTATCATTCCACCATGCTGGTTTGAATTGTCCTAGGTCATACGGTTTTGGTTCCGGAAGTATGATGACCCCATGTTGGAGGCATTTCCTAAGGACTTCTTCAATGGGTTCGCCCAAATGGGTGTATGTGCGACCCCTAGGAAATTGTCTCATCTGACGGTATTGTCCCTGATTATTTTGACTGCTTTGGTTGTTTGAAGAAGTATTGGGAGGAGGTGTCAATGTCGTTGTTGGTCTGTTTGTTTGTTGAACCCCTTTCAGGGCCAATATAGGACTTACAGTGTTTGCAGTCTTGGCATCGACAACACCGTCATTTGTAACGTGCTTATTTTTAACCCAATATTTTTTTTTGTCAGTGGGTGGATTGACGTTTGTGTTTTTGGAACCATATCTCAGTTCTCCCTTTGCGATAAGGGCTTTCTCAATTTGGACCCCTTTTTCAACTAATTCTGTGAAGTTTGTGCAATAATGTATTTGCAATGCAAATTTTAAGGGCCCTAGAAGTGTTTGGACAAACATGTCAACTTTTTCCCTTTCGGGGATGTCAATGTGACATCGACTAGTGAGGCTTCTCCATTTTTGAAAGAATGGGATAAATGTCTCACTAGCATCCTCTTGCGTGAGATTGCACAAGCTAGTGATAGAGGTATCCATGTCGATGTTGTACGCATATTTTCTTATGAATTTTTGTTTAAGCTCATCTCATGTCTGGATATCCTTTTGAGTTGAAAACCATTCAAGGGCTTGACCTGCCAGACTTTCAGAAAAAAGTCTCATCAAGTATGTTTGTTCATAGGCGATGTCCATACAATTGGTTACAAATTCGCGAACATGCTCAATGGGATTTGTCTTGCCTCTATATTTTGTGAAGTTTGGTGACACGTATCTTGGCGGAAATGGAGGCATGTATAAGTTCATGTCAAATGGGTATACATTCAGGTCATATGATATTTTTGATTTCTTGCTTGAAATGTACATGTTTTGGATAGTTTTCTCTACATCCCTCAATCTTGTTCGGAGGGCGTCAACATCAAGGTCGTTAATGTTTCCGTACGTTGGATTGCCTGGTACACCATAGGTCCCTGTTTGTTGTGCGTGCATATTGGTGTATTGTGGCAGTATGGATTGTTGTGGTATGTATGACGTGTGCGGATTGACATGTTGGTATTGGAAGTTATGATTGGGTGCATGTTGGTGTTGAAGGTTATGATTGGGTGTAGGTTGATATTGAAAGTTATGATTGGGTACCTGTTGATGAGTATGAATGTTAGATGTGTAGGTTGGGATGTGTCCCCCAGCCATGTGTGTCGTTATTTGGGGGATGTTATGACCATGGATGTTATGGTGTGTTAATGATGTCATGGGTTGTGTTATTTGGCCACCTTGTGTAAATTGTTGATTTTGTACAAGGGGAATGTTTGTGTTTGTACCTTGGGAGGCAATGACATTTGACTGTGTTGTCATGTTAATGTTTTGTTGTTGTCCTTGGATAAATACACATCTTGTGCCTGCTCCCGAAGGATTTTGTGAAATACCACTAGACGGATATGACGAAGTTGTGTTCATGGTAGTAGATGGAGCTGTCAAGGGGGGATTGTTGTGACTTGATGATGCCCCCGTGGCATTTACTGTCGTGGCATTGACTGTTGTGATATTTGTGGTGTTGCGGATGTTGGGGGTGTTTGGGATGTTGGGAGTGGTATGCACTGTCGTTGTGGTCCCAAAGGAAGTATTGCTCGTAGTATTTGGAAGTTGACCACTATGTGACATGTTATGTGCATTATTGGCACTAGGGTCAGGAGGTATCAAATTTAGCGTGCTAACATCAAATCCTTGTGGTAACTTAGCTCCTTCACTCAAGAGCATAGCTAAGAATTTGTCTCTGTCATGACAAACCATTGCTTTAGTAAGCTGACAGGCCTCTGGGTCTTTTGTCAATGCCTTTAGGTTTTCCTCAAGTAGTTGGCCATTTTCATATTTTTGCAAGAATGGTTCGAATGGACTGTTTGATGAGGATTGCATTGTCATTGGAGGTTGATTGTCTAAATTGGAAAATGGATCGTAAAAGGTCTAGTTTGGGTCATGTGGAGGATTGTTGACAGTAAACGTCGGGTCTTGTCAAAAGTTTTCCATTTGTCTCTTTTGTTTTTGAAGTCTAGTTTCGACCATAAAGGAGATTGCTCAAATGGGAATGACAACTAAATGCAAGTATGACACTATGTGAAGTCTAAGTTCAAAATGACGACTAGAATGACTAATGTTTTTGGATTTTTGTGAATAGGATATGCAATGTGTAGCAATGTAAGACAAGGTTATCTAAGCACTTCTAAGCTCGAACTTTGTTTTCGATTTTGATTTCCAAAGGACTTTGTTGAAAATGACAAGGTGACAAGGTCTAAATGACTAGCGAGTTCTCCTAACTAGACTTTTGAGTTGGAAAAAATATCACAAAAGAGGACAATGACTAAAAAGGGGGTTTGATAACTTAGTCCAAGAGGGCCTAATTTCAAAAACAATGACTTTGCAAAGTGTGCTTAAGATTTTCCTAATCCTAAGTATGCAAAATGTGAACCTAGGGATAATCTAATGCCAAATGTATGCAACAAAAAAGAATGAAGTATGAAACCTATGGTGACAAATGTAAACTAATGGTCAAGACTTTGAGCAATTTCAAGTTTGGTTTATGACAGAATCTCCATGGAAACAATGGTTGACAAATGGTTGACAATTTGAAGACCTCAGGTGTTGAATGTGAAGTTTTAAATTTTGACAGGAAAATGCGTCATTTGAAGCTACGAATGCGTCATAGTTTAGCAAATGCGGTTCATTTTTTTGATTGCGGCTTTTGGACTGTCAGATGCGACTTGATTTAGCATATGCGGCTTTTTAGTGTTCAACTACGTCACGACGCCTACAGATGCGGTGTTATAAGTGTCAAATGTGGTTTAACAGAGCAGTTGCGGTTCAACAGATGCGACTTAGTTTAATTTCAAAATGATTTTCTTGTCATTTTGATGGAAATTTTGATCTGTTTGGAGAATGTTTTGTTTCAAACTATGATAGAATCAGAAGACACTTGACAAACACAATGTTTTGAATGTAACCAAACACACATCAGATAAGCACAATCCTAGGTTAGGTTGTGACAATATTCGCTATATTCCACGTGGGTTTCCCCAACCACATATCTGTAGCATGTGAATTCAGAGGCTTGGCTACACGGGCTCCCCCTTACAGTGCACTCTCTTCTCAGGCTAACCAAGCTTCCAACCCCCATGAAACTCCCATTGTGAGCTGATCACCTCTACTACAAACTGCAAAAGTGTGGATGCCTTCACACCGACCGGTGCTTCGCTAGCAAATAGAAGGATTTTGGCTTACTACACAAGAGTTTTTAGTTAGGGACCCCCATTCAAGTGGCCATACATGGGGCAAGAGATTAATCACCTTTAAGGTGGCACTCTAGCCTGAAGAGGTTAAGCTCAACAGGGTTTAAGCGAGTACAACTCCATCTGTATGACACATCCGCACAAGCAACCTTAGGTTTTCCCTTAAGGTTTACATTTATATACCGGTTGGGGGTAGCTTGGCTTTAGCTCCGTTGCTAGTTTGAGTCACGTTGGGGTGATGAAATCCCCAGGCAGGCCCAATTTCTAGAGTTGGTAACCATTTCTCTTACACCCAAGATCATCCGAAAGTGCGAGGGGAGAGGATACTCCGATATACCAAGTCAGGGTAATAACAAATAAGAATGGGTCTGGTTTTCTGATCACGAGGTTTTCACCAAGTGAGAGCATACTCACCTACCATTCCACAAACACAATCAAGTAAAGAAGACATGACTGTTCTTTTTATGTGCACCAAAGTTAAATGTTTGCTAATCTATGAAAAACAAGCACAATGTTTATTTTATTTTGTCTTCGACATTCGAATCTACAAACAAAATATTAGTGGTCTCTTTATGCAATGATCTTCGACACCCGAATAGTAATAGCCACATGCTACAAATGAATATTAGTAACACAAAACCCTAAGCTAGCCAACATGCAGGAATGAAAAACTAGGAAATCAGAAGACCAGAAAACCAGAAAAGAAACCAGAAACCAGAAAAACCTTAAAATCTGAAAATCAGAATGTCAAAAATAAAGCAAGTTTTTACCAGTCAACTGCGGTGCGACAGAGCATATGCGTCATTCTGGGCTTCAAATATGTGTCGTTCAAGATATCAATTGTGGCTTATCAGGGCGATTGTAGCTCTTCTGTCAGCGGATGCATCGCGACGCATCAAATGCATCACGATGTTTTTTAAAAAACTGTTGCATCACTCTATACTTGTACCTGCAAAAAAACATAAAACACAAAAAAAAACGTACGGAAAACCAGAAAAATGGAGTCGGGTTCACCAATGTAATCAAGGTATTTCTTTTAGGTTTGGTTAGGAGTGTTAGCAACAAACAATAAATGACAATGAAACCCAAAGATATTACAAAACACAAAGGAAGTAAAATACAAAATGATTATACCTGATCGTCGAGACTTCCATGATTCACTTTTGTAATACCTTCTTGCTTGCTGGATGATGTTGCCCTTAGATTGGACGTACGAGCAATCTGTAAATGCCTAAGTCCTACACCAAGCTTTGAAGGATTTATGCTATGTCTAAATGCCTATGCCTATTACTATAATTGTCAATGTCTATGCCTAAACAAATGCCAAGACTTGATCAAATGACTATAATAAATGCTATGATAAATCTAAGAATGCAAGTGTGAAAGTGTATAAAATGTCAGCGTGTCTGTGCGTAATCGAAAAGTGAGGGGAAAATGCCATTTTATAGAAAATGTCATTTTGAGTGGATGAACGAGATTAATTGATGATGAGAACCTAAAATGAGAGGTCTAGATTAAATCTGAGAATCCCTAATTAGGGTTAGGGAAAAATCCTTAATCGAACGGTCAGAATAATATCTCAGATAATCAGATCGACGGTGGAGAATAAATGAAGAAATTAATTAAGGAAATAAAGATTTTCAAAAAATCAAGAAGATAAGATTGCCTTATTTGTGAGATTCGAAAAATCAAGAAGATAAGATTTGAACTGAAGATTCGATTTAGAAAATCAAGAATCTGCCCAATTACTTGATTTTTAGAAGATTAGTTACTATTTTGAATTAAATTAATTCAAAATAATGATTTTGCGAGATAATAAATAATCTTTTTTAGATTATTTATCAAAATGGACTGACAGTTCAGATTGAGATGACATTTTAAATAATTTAATTTATTTAAAATGAGAAGAATATTAAATGGCAGTTAAATAATTAAATGTAATTATTTAATTTAGCAGATAAGACTAATTAATTAAATAAATTAATCAATTTGTTAATTAAGAGGATAGTATTTAAATAAATAAATGTAATTCATTTATTTAATAATCAGGAAGAATTAATGAAGAAAGGGGAATTAAATAAATTAAGAAATTTATTTAATTAAGGGAAGACTTAGACAATTAATGACTTATTTAATAAATAAATGAAATTTATTTATTTAATAATCATGAAGAATAAATGACATGAATTAATTAAATAATTATGAATTATTTAATCAATAGTTGAATGTGGACCAAGGACATAATTAAATGTCATAATTATGCTAGGACGAAAGTGGTAAAAATGAAGCTTGCAGGCCCAGGTCATTTTTAGGTGTCTACAACTCCATCACACTCAAAATGATTCTCCATGCCCTCTATCCAATCCATGACTAGGTCTGCTTCCATCTTTCCACTAAAAAGTGGTATGCCTTCAAGTGCTTTTCCACTCAAGTCTTTCAATGCCTTCAAGAAAGGCTCGTCCTTCAAAACAGGGTCAAGTTCAGGGGTCTTATCTTCCTCTGCAACCTCTTCTTCTTTTGGTATTCTACCCTCAAACTGTGCACTCCTCACTGCTGCCTCAAGTTGGGCTATTCTTTCCCTTAATAGCCTGTTGTCTTCTTCTTGTCCTTCAACTATCTTAGCCAATTCTGCATTGGTCACCATGGTGAAAGAATCACTGGACTCAACCTCTAACATATAAGATGCTTCCCAAACCTTTTACTTGCTCTGATACCAATCTGATAGGGAGAGGGGTTGGAGGAATCAATCACTGATTCCTGCTCTGGGTCTCACTTGGAAAACCTCCTAGGTGTTATGCTGCTCCACCTTAACCTATAGTAACTCCTTCTTGACTAGGTTCCCCTGGTTCTCCTGGCCAACCTCTCTACCTTGTCAGTTTTCAACAATCAAGCTATTCTTGATGCAATTCCTCCATTCTTCCTTTAACCCTTAATCCTTCCTAAAGGTTAATCTTTCCACAACACTCCACTTGTTCTCGTAGGGGTGGAGAAGGTGTTTCAAAGCTTCAAAACAACCTATCTAGGGTCCTTAAGCAACCACAAGTTTCCAACTTTCCATCGCTTTCACACATTTCCTTTCCTAGGGTTTGAAAAGGGCTACAAGCCCTAAGCCCCAATTAGGCCTGCCAACAGAGTCAAACTACTATTTTCTTCTAAACCCACCAAAGACCTAGGTTCTTTGCTTAGGGGTTGTGTTTCTCATGTCCTCACCTCCAAGATTTTTATGGTTTTAAGCCTGCTCAGGCCGTACGCTGTCCAGACACCAAAATGGTCAAGAAGCTAGGGTTTCCAAACTTCCTTAATTCTGTTTCAGACTATCAAAAAGTTCTCCTACTAAATGAATTGATAAAACCTCTTCCTAATCACCATGCTTATTCAAGACCTTCCCATAAATTCTCCAAAAAGAATCTCTCCAAGATCTCGTTTCCCCTGCAAGTTATGGACCTTTTACTTCAAGTCTACCCCAACCGGACCTGCACTAGCTCGTCTAGGGCATCATCATGCTAGAAGCTCCTGCACTCAAACAAAACCTACAAACTACCATATTTACAATGAGGGAGCCTAGACACAAATCCCAAGATTCCATACAATTTGTATGGTGGGAAGGTGCTCTAGGACTCCATTCTTCCAAAACTGCTTGTTATAGGCCTGAAAAAGATAGTAATCTAACTATGTACAAATACAAGATGAAAGAATGATTTACAAAGGTAAATATAATGCACAACAAGCTTGAAAAAAGTTAACACTACATGCTACAAACAAAATAACAACAAGATCACTCCATTAAAGTTCAATTTGAATGCAAAAATACAGAAAAATTGTCCTTTGAACGCTGCTTCCTTCAATTTTCAAAAATGTCACTCAACAATAATACCTCTAACCCTACCTCAGGGTCGAGTCATGCCTTAAATAGGCTTCCAAGGTAGTTGAGCTTCATGGGTCGAGCCTTTTAGATGACCTAGATCAAACGTTATAAAACCCATTGTGTTTTGCAACCTTTTACAACTTTTCACCATATAGCAAAATGAGCCTCTAAACTTATTGAACTCTTAACAAGACCTTTTCAAAAAACAAAAAACATGACTAAGCTCAACACTAAATGGTCTACATGACCTTATGACAACAA
>VDFB02355009.1:335295-411309 GCA_007258455.2 Sequoia sempervirens
AGATAGATAAAGAGAGAGAGGGAGGGTTGAGGGTTTTAGGATTAAGGGTAGAGGTTTAAGGGTAGAGGGTAGAAAGTTTAAGGGTTTAGGGTTAAGGGTTAAGGGTAGAGGGTTTAGGGTTTAGGTATTACGATTTATGGTTTAAGGGCAGAGGGTGTATGGTTGAGAGAGAGAGGGGGGTTGAAGGTTGAGGGTTAAGGGTTGAGGGTTGAGGGTTGAGGGTTAAGGGTAGAGGGTAGAGGTTTTAAGGGTTTAGGGTTTATAATTTAAGGGTAGAGGGTTTAAGGGTTGAGGGTTGAGGGTAGAGGGTTTAAGGGTTTGGTTTTAAGATTTTAGGGTTGAGAGTTTAGGTCTCCCATCCCTCTATCTCCTACTCCCTCTCTCTCCCACACTCTCTCTAAAATCTTCCCCACCACCCTAACTAAATAACTCTCTCTCCCTCTCAAGTCTCTCTCTCTCTCTCTCTTTCTTAGGTCTCACTCCAATCCCCTCTCTTACACTCCCTCTCTATCAGGTCTCGCGTACCTTTCACCCTACCTAGACAAATCTATTTCACTCCAACCCCATCTCCCACACTCCCTCTCTCTCCCCCCATTTGGTATTTTTGTATCTCTTAGGTATCATCCCTCCCAACCCCTCTCCCATTGTCAAATCTCTCCCCCCACCCTAACTAGATAGCTCTCTATCCCTCTCAAGTCTTTATCACTCTCAAGTCTCAGTCCCTACCATGCTACTTAGAATAATCTCTCACTCCTATCCCCTCTCTCTCTCTCTCAAGTATCACTCCCTTCCTCTCTATATTGTGAAAACATTTCAAAGCAACACATTTGGTGCTCACCAAATTTGGCGAGCACCAAATTTGTTTTACCTTGAAATGGTAAAATAGGGGTTGACCCTGTGATTCAAGTCCACATGCTTCTGCATTTGTCTAGTTCAATGCTTTATCTGATTCAAATATTCCTTTTTTATGTAGTTGACTCCTTGTTGTACCAATCTATGCCTTATCCATCACCTTTTTACCACCAATTTTCATGTTAGACAATGTAGAAGAAGACATTTTGAAGTTTCTACATCATTTTACATTATCTCAGGTAATATATTCATTTTGATAATATTGAAATGTATATATTTAGTATATTTTTTTGTTTTTGACAATATAAACTAAATTGCTTTAATAATTTTATTAATCATAACAATTGGACATAGAATTCAACATTGAATTAGATGGGATTTGCATTAAAAAGTTTAATTTTTAAGAGTTTGAAGAAAAAAATTGAAAAACATGACATAATTTAGATAAATTCATGTTTAAACTTAAATAAATGACATAAACTTAACACAAATTCGCTTATGAATTCTAAATGCATTGCTTATAGTAGTCTATTTCCAGCATGGCTAGTGGAATTCACTCTATTTCATTTTAGGTAGATGTTTATATTGAGTGTTTTTGTTTTGTTTTGACAATTTTTAGACCATTCATTTGATGATTTTATTAATCTTCATTGTTTTGATTGGAGGTAAAAAATGGGTTTTGAAGGGGCCCGAAACCCTTTACAAAATAAAGTAGTTGATAAAAAATAAAGCAACATTACACAACATTCAACCCAATGACAGCAAACCAACAACCAAAAAGCAGCCAAAAAGAATACAACCAACCAAGAACACTACATATTGTTTAGAATCTCAACAACCTCCATTTCACTAGTAGCTATCTTATGCACATTATCCACAGTATCAGACACCTCTATACCATAGGCCCCGCCCTAAGCTTTCATTTTGTTTCTAGTTCTGGCCCCTCGCCCACCAGTTTTTACCTCACCACTCAAAACACTACCCTTAACACCACCCTTCTCACTAGCGCAATCCACATCCAGTAGCTTACCCATGGCAGTAGTATCATCAACAAACACATTATCCTTTCTCTTTTTCCCAGTAATCACAAGGGAGATCACCTTCACATAGTCAGAAATTCTCAAAACCTTAGGGACATCTCCACTCTTCATCACAATATTCCACACTTTATCAATTTTATCCTCAAGGGATAAGATTCTACCTTCCAAGTTCCATTTCAAATTGATGGTTTCCTCCGCCATAGTATTAGCCACAATATTAATAGAGTCTATCAGATCATCAATTTGAATTTAGACAAAAGGATCCTCAACCTTACTAGCAATACCTCTAATTCTAACATTAGTTATTGTTACACAAAATTCAACATTAAATTATATGGATGTTGCATGTAAAAGTTTAATTTTTAGGAGCTTGAAGATATAAAATGAAAAACCTAAGAGCTTTCATCAATGTTAATGCAAGTTTCCATTAAATTTTTTGTGCCATAAAAAATTTGCTTTCATCATGTGCTTAGATAAATTCAAGTGACTTGATAGAGTTGGTTTAATGCAAGTTTCCATTCATTAATACCATTTACCTTTCTAAGAAATAAAAAAAGCGAAAATTTTGTGCAATTGAAAATGCTTTTTTTCTTTCTAAGTTACCTCATTTCCAAAGAAATAGTGAATAATTCCAAGATATAGCATCACAAACCCTTCTTTGAATTCATGTTCTTCATGGCTTGGTTGACAATCACAATGTGGTTTTTACAACAATAAGCACAAGAATCTCCAGTTTCCAAAGTTGGTAGCAACTTATACCCTGGGTTTGACACTAAGTATTTGCTCCTAAGCACTTGTCGACACTCCAAATACTCCCCTCAAACCCTTCTTAACATTGATGAATGCTTACATGAAGCAATTTTGTACAAATCCCTCAAAGTACTAGGTTTTACATACTAGTATAGTTGCAAAAAAAAAAACCGTCCTCAATAACTCACACAAAATGATGATTTAGCAACCTTCCTTCTGTCAACACATGCATATAGGCCTACAGAAAATTAGTACCAAGTTTCATATATTTTCACCAGACACATCAAAATTTATGGGTTTTTTGAAGCTCATTATAAACCCTGGTTACAGGACATAATAAGCCAACCAAAATAACCCTAGACTAAATAACCTGGTCGTAATAACCCAAGGAAAAAATAAGTGGTGTACAATGTAATCAGCGGTATGTATATGTTTGAAAAAATGCATTACAAGTACTTTTCTTGCGGTATGGAGGTAGATGTATGTATGAAAATTTTTCTAGCATAGACATGTTTGATAATTCCAAATAGTTTGCTGCCTTCTTTCATAAAATTCTTTGGTGTGGTTCATAAAATGTACTATAATTAGTGATATCAATATATTTCATAAAATACATTACTTACTTTTGTTCTATGTGTGTTTATGAACATGTAGCATTCAACGTCATGCCGAGGAAATAAACAAAGGTTCTAACACTAAAAGAACATGCAGTTAAAAATGAAAGGAGAAGAGAATAAAAAATTGCAGCTCATGAAGCAAAGGAATTTCATCCCATGCAGCCATAAATTCTCGTGCAATCTAAGAGTGATGTCCAATTGGAAAAAAAAAGGGCACAAATGAACAAAGTTCTTGGAAGGACACAAATAGATCTCAAAGTTGGGGGCACATTATCAAGCATAGGTGAAGTTGAATCCACATCTCCAATTGAAGACACAATAACAACAACATGTGATTTTCCAAGTACATCAGAAATCACATCTCCAGTTGAAGACACACAAGCAACCACATGTGGTTTTTCAAGTACATCGAAAATCACATCTACAATTGAAGACACACCTTCAACAACATTGCATTTTTAAAGTACATTAGAAAACACATTTCTATTTGAAGGCACTCCACAAATGACATATCAAGTTGGAGGTACAACATCATTTACATGTCAATCTCAAGGTATGTCATCAATTGCACCTCTAATTGAAGGTGCGCGATCTATCCCCAATGTTTTCAACATTCCTAATGATGACACAAATTCACATTTGAGAACTCCTCCTACAGTTTTGTATACAAAACCTAAATTTTTTATTGATATTGATTCCATTGTTTTTAAATGGATGCCTAATAAGATTCCAAAACATTCATGTCAAAGATATGCATAGAGGATATGGAGTTTATTTTTTGAGAAGCTAAGTGAGGGTGGAAGATGCCAACTATTTGTTGAAATGATGAGGCAACTCAAATTTAGGCCCACCATGAAGGCTATTGGGCTAAGAGTTTTGAATGAATCAAGTGAAAATTCCATTGTAAAGAACTTGATGAGTGCATATGAGAGCATGGGTTCCACCTCACACACGAAGGATAGTTGTGCCACACAACGTGTGATGACAACAACACTGTTAAGCAGTCAAACAAGGAACAAGGTGAACCTTAAAAAGACAAGTAAGTCTGTTAAAATAAGTAGATCATATCTAATGAGAGCCAAAGGAAGGTGTGAAAGAGTAGAGTATCCAAATAGCAATGAGTTATGGGAATTCTCAGGTAGAGTGCCATGAAAGAAAAAATAATTGCTCAAGCCTTGAGATCTTTAATAGTAGATTATTGGAAGGATAACACAAGGACCTCTCCCAATCAAAGAGATGTTGTAAGAAAGAGAGTTGGTAGTAAAATCCATGAGCCACATCCAAAGCATTATTTGGATACCACTCAAACCCAATTTTTTGCTGATTTTGTACGAAAGTTTCATGAAATTAAAATATGTCAAACATAGTTTGAAATGCTAAAGCATTTTTATTTCAAAATAAATCACACACACACTACTTGTTGTAGAGTACATATTGATTTTTCTAACCATTATGATTTTTATTGACGTATATGTGTAGATATGCATACTGACGATGTTTTGTAGGAATGTAACACAAGGCCTCCACCTCAATCCTCAAGGGAATTATTATCTTCCATTTTATGTGAAAGAGTGGATGTTCAATTTTTTTTACAAGAAGTCATGTTTGGATGGAAAATGTGATCATTGTGGTGGCATGCAACATTTGCAAATTTTCCAACACATGGCTAGTACACACACTTGGAGACGAAATTGTGGAATTTGGAAAATACAAGACAATGGCCTACAATCTAAAAGATTGGAAAGAAGCAAAGAAGTGTGAATTGTTTAGTGATAAGATTCCATTGTATCATTTTATGGGAATTTTCTATGATCAAGTGGTCTATGAGTATGTAAGGCATACACATAGAGCTCGATGGTTGGACTCACAGTTCAAGTTATGCAAGGACAAATTTCCACTTCATAGCATCATTTCAGTTGTCAACTTTGCGGAGAACTACAAACTACAACCATAGAACGAGGTGCACTCACAGTACTACAACTCCATGTAGGTTGCTATATTTGTACATAAATCATTCATTCATGCAAATGATAGTACAACGGATAATAGGAAATTATTGAGGGAGTATCACTTTTACATTAGTGATGATCACACACATTCTGCAGAGTTTGTAAAAGGTTGCTTTTAGATGTTCTATGTCGATTTGGCTAACAAGGGCATACCATTGAGTTCACATATCATATGGTCAAATAATTGTATATCGCAATTCAAGAACTCCAGAATATTTACTAATTGAGCAGGATGCATAGGATCAATGGTGTTCCCCATATGTGGAACTTCTCATAGGTGGGGCATGGAAAGGGGGAGCATGATGGATCAGGTGCATGTATCAAAAGATCCTTAGCATGAGAAGAGTTAAATTAAAAATACAATGTAAAGTTGATAGGTACAAGATCAATTTTTGAGTGGTGCAATCATGCAATGGGTCCAGGTAGTGAAGGAAATTCTTTAGTTTGTAGATTTTTTCATTTAGTAGATGATACTAACATTGCAAAATTTGAGGATTTTTGTACACTATCAGGATTGAGCGAGCTACACTCTTTTAGAAGCTCTAATGCATGTACATGGACTAAATTCATACGTGGAAGATGGCATGCTTTTGTTTTGCATGTACAGTTCAAGCATGGAATGATTGTGAGTCAAAAAAGTGGGTTGACAAATGGTTTGTAAGAAGTCTAACCCCACTTGACACTTATCATCTCTCGACGGCTCTACAAATCATAGAGATGAAATCATCCATCGACTTTGATCATGTATCAAACCTACTAGAACAAAGTAATATATCTTACTTTTAGGTTGTATTTTGATTTTCATTAAATACATCAAACAAGATGAACATATCAATGTAGGACATGTTTATGTTGTGATTGTAGATGAAGACAATGAAGAGGGTACATATTATTACCCATGTCATTGTATCGAGGCCAAAAAGAAATTAGAGGCCCTAGTTATAGATAGAGAAAACATAGAATATCCTATAGGTTCAGTGGTTGTTACTAGAACATGGATTAGAAGGTACCAAGTTAAGAATGTTGTAATTTGGCTATTTGAGGGCTTTGACATGCATCAAAAGATTCTTTACTACTCGAACCTTGTAGTTGCAACCAACGTTCAGTTAATCAAATATAAGGTAAGACCTACGAATAAGTGTAGACACTGAAAAATGTCCTAATCGATATCATACATTTAAAACAAATTTACTAACATCATTTCCTCTTTAACCCATCCTCTTTTTTCTTAATTTATTTAATTAGCCTATCTAATTAATTAATTACATCATTTTAATCTATTGGTCCAATTAATTTAATCAGGTTAGTTCATCTCTTTTTGCACTAACACTTCATCTCATTAAATTAAATAAATCAAAATATTTAATTTAATTCCCTAAGTCATCTTATTTAATTAAAAAACCCTAAGTTATTTAATTAAATATTATTTCATCTCTCCCCTATTTATTAAATCATCCAATTTATTAAATATCACTTTAATTCTTCTAATCCCCTAATTGCATTAAATTAAATCTTGTTTAATTAGCAATTAAACTAATTTTTCTCTAAGCAAAGGGAATATTCCTTATCGCCTTTTTGCACAATTAAAACTTTTTTTAAAATTTTTAAATTTCCTTTTTCCTCACCCAAAGGAATATTCTAAGGAATATCCTCTCTCCTCCAATCAACTCACTTGGCTTCTTGAACAAGCTAAACCTTCAACCTTTTGAACAAGTTACCTTTGACTTGTGTGAGTAGGTCAAAAGTTCGTTTGTTTGAGGCAATGTGAGCTCTTGATTAAAACTCATCATGCATTCTCATTCATTGATGAGAATCCATGATCCATGCCTCTCATCTCCTTAATCTTGAACCATTGATTAAACTTTTTGATCTCAACCCTTCATTCCTCAATTGCTCTCCTATAAATAGATCACCATATGGAGACAAATGGATCCATCTTTCAATTGAAAACTTATGATGTTGAATTCACTTGCATCCATACTCTCAATTTACTCACTTGTTAGCTTATTTTAGTTCATTTTTATTGCATAATAGCTTAGAGAATCCATTAATGGCTTCCATGCATCCATCTTAGTTTGTATATGAATTAGGGTTTTCATCTTTTAGCATATCTTTAGCTTAGATTAGCTTAGAAATAGCATAACTAGATCATTTGTAGCATAAAATCATGGTAACTTAGCTTGCATCAGGTTCATTTTTAGCATAAACTAGGTTTTCATACATCAATCACAATGGTTTTATAGAATCAACTAAAACAAGCTCACTAATCATGGGAATGGGAAATGGTCATCATTTCACATCAACACGACAAAAATTCCAAAATAGGGTAAGTTTCAAATGGGCTAGGTTAGAAATTTAACTATTTTTGTGTAGTTTGTAGATTTCATTTTCAATTAGATTCTTAGTTTAGATTTCTATTTTGAATGATCTTGTTTGTAGATGTGGGTATGTTTGGAAAATTTATACTTCGATTCATCATGAATCAAGTGTAATTGATCCTCACTGACATTCCCACGTCTCACATTCTAGTGCTAGAAGAAGGGAAAACTGATAATCTAACCATTTTTTAGCTCAAATTTCATTTTATGTTGTTTTGGAGGTTGTAGCGACGCTCAAATTACAAATAGTGACACTATTTCAATAGTGTCGCCATATAGCAACACCCTAGAAATTTGAAACACCAACAAATATTTAATTTACTGACGATGATTTAAATATGGCAATGCATATTTAATCTAGAGGTATCAAAAAGTTTAAATGGCGACACTCAAACTCACTAGTCCGACACTTTCAAATTCCAAAATGTGACACTATCGTTAGAAGTGACACTGAGCAATATACCAACGCTATCGTGCTCAGTGGTCTTGCTGCAGAGCGACACCCATTTTCACCAAAGTGACACCCAAATCTCAAATTGTGAAAGTATCATGTTCTGCGATGCCCAGTCAGGGTAAGAAATTGTATGTTTGTTTTTCGACACGTAACTTAATTTCTTGGATTTATCTGATCACTGATGCATGCTTGACTATGTTTTGGTTGTTAGATTAATAAGGTTTTGTAGGTTTCAAGGACATGGAGTGAAAGTGAAGAAAGTCTTCTATCTCAAATTCTATAATTGTAACAAGTGTTTGACACTTTGGGGCAATTATAACCCAATTTCATGCTTTCTACTTTTTGCTTTAGGAAACACACTAGAGTTCAATTTGGTTTAAAATGATCACTCAAATTTGGATAAAATTGAAACCTCACATCATCACTTTAATTTGGGTTTAAAATTGAACAAGGAAAACTTCATCTTTCAATTGGTGCTTAAAACGAACTCATCATTGCTTTGAAAGGTTAAAACTATAAACTATTTGCTATGTTTTGTGATTTTCAATGTTGTTAGTGGATGTGTATGCAATTCTCTCATGCCATTTGGCGACCTTGAGAAATAAAAACATTCTCTAACACTTTGTAAGATCACCCACATCTTTCAATTGGGTTTAAAATTGAACAACCATGCTAGTGTGAGAAAGAGACATTGTGTGTGCTCGCTTCTTGCGCTTTACGTGAACTGGGCGGTCGAACTACAAGTTCACTCCCTCACTTTTTTTATCTTTAGAGGGGCCTACCTAAGACTAATTTGAAGGTGACTCCAACCAATTTTCCACTTATTCCGATATATAAATGGATAAGACTAAACTATCAAGTCCTCATGGTATGTAGGCCAAGTTAGCCATACAATGTCTTTCAGAACAGGGTACTAATATAAAAAGTATAAGAGCCCCTAGTAGGATTGATTAAAGCATTTATTGGTTTGCTAGATGCTCACAAGGTGCCATATCCCCGATTACCCTTACTACAATCCATTTGTTTAGAAAGCCAAAATCCTAAAATGTTTTTTGGTGCAAGAATGGTTATTCTGAAGCCGCCCCACATTTGTACTATTCAATTGTAGAACTAGAAAAAATTCCTTTTAATCTCTGGATTTTAAGGATTTTGAGATTTGGTTGTCCTGAGAAGTCTGTGTCGTGGAGGGGAGCCAATGTCGCCAAGTCTCTAACTGTTCACATTGTCTAGTGTTTGGAGAAATCCTAGTGGGGACTCAAAAAATATAGCCATTTCTATCCTAGGGTTGTAAATGATTGTGAGTCAATTTAACACTTTGCTTGGTTTCAAAATGATCCAAAAATAAACATTCACTATCATCCTCAAAATGTCAAACACTTTGGCTCAAATATAGACTTCTTGAGTTAGCCTTGATATTACTGCTTGTCCTAAGGATTTATCCTTAACAAGTTCTAAATATCTTGACATTAATCTCAAACCCATATTTTCCCAAAGACAACATAGGAAATTATGGCTTTAACCTCATGATTTTCATGAAATGGGCATTGTGAAAGTCATGATGTTTTTGACATAAACATCTAGTTTGGAAACATAATCAGATACAAGTGTTTGTGGTAAAATCAATTCACTTAAGCAAACATAAATTGACAAATGAACCCCACATGAGTATTTGGAGACTGATTGCTCCAATTGAACAACCTAATCTTCCAAGTGCTATAATTTAGCCAAACTTTGAACTCATAAATGGTGAACAAACCAATCTTATTAGCAGTTTGAGAACCTTCACTTTTGAAAACAAGGAAACAAATACACAGTGGAGAAATGTAGCAACCATTTTAGACGAAGAAGAGGAACACGTCAATATTGAGGCAGGAAGGCCCACATTACCACCACCCGCGTGGCAATAAATATCTTCCTTTCTTCCATAAACCTAAACTGTTTTCACATGATCTCACAAAAAATTAGGATCCCTAAGCTAAGATCTATAGGTCCTCATTTTAGACTTGGAAATCTCACTCCAAAATCTTTCAAGAAACACCTTTTTTGCACTTCACAGAAATAGAGATAGATTGGTAGCGAAATTTTAAGGACGTGCTTCATGGTATAGTCTAGAATTGTATGCATTCTTTTGGAGTCATCATCCTAATCTTTTCACATGATACCAAAATCCCATAAATGATTCATCAAACATTCAAAATCCATAGGAGAAAATCTCCAGCACTCCATTTCAGACATAGGAATTGTAGAACAAGGTATGGTCAAGAGTGGGCTTCAATATTTTACTGCAATCGTTACACTTTGATCAGAAACTTTTATGCCTGAGCTAGGAGAGCCCGAACATGTTTAAACATTCCCATACGCCCTCTCATTTGAATCAACATTAGTTCTCTAGGACTTGAAAATTTTGGAAGTCTAGCATAATCCTCACTACCTTGATCTTTTTGAAAAAAAGGTTCACTTTACTAGATGATCTCACGCAAAGTAAGGATCCCTAAATGAAGGTCAACTGGTCATCATTTTAAGCTTAGACATCGTAGTGAAAAAAAATCAATTACCACATTGAGGAACTCTATGAAAACATAAACAAGTTGGTAAACTTTTATAAACGCACATTGAGGAAATATCCAGACATGTACATGTTCTTTATGAGCTAGAACCCTCACCTTTTTGAGGATCAACAACTTTTCTAAAATCATTGAGTCTTTAGGATTTGAACATTTTAGAGGTTTAGCATCATTCTCACTACCTTGGTCTTATCAAAAGAAAAGGTTCACTTTAGGTCAACATTGGGTCAAACATTTCACTCACCCCTTCATCGAATTTCATCCTTCACTTCATTTAACCTTGCAAAAATTCAAATACACCAACACTTTGGGACTTAAACATCAAACCAACTACTAGCTTAGCTACTTTGTATGTGAAATGTATCCTTTTCCATGCACTTAGTTAAGATAGTTATCATCTTTGAACTAGTTTATCTTGAAGGTCACAAGTCTACCCTAAAGATTTCCACCCAGTATCAAAACATAAACTCAAGTCAAAAGTGTTATTCCAAAACACTTGCAAAGATCACTTCCCACATCACTTATCTTTTCACCCCCCATTTTCATCATTGCTCTCAAAACAATTAGAGTGTCCCTTTTACCTAGATGTGAGTCAACTAGAGATTTCAAACATTACAAAACTCAACACAACTCTCCCATAGGTGACACAAAATTTATGGTAAAGAAAAGATCAAAACACAAGAGAATCATGGAGAAAACCAAAGTTACATTTACCTCAAGTGATCCAAATCCTTTAGAATTCAATCATAGAAGTCATGTTACCTTGTCACAACAACCATCATCTCCTTCAGGACCATATGAGATTGAAGACATCACAAATAACCCATTTGAGCTTACTAGGGAGGAACTTCTAGAACATCAAGCCTTTGAAAGTGTAGCTCCTATTTCCCTGACATTTGTAGCATAGAGCTTAACACAAGAGTTTACAACTCCATCACAAGGGCTAAATCAATCTTACATACCTATTCTTGCAACCAGCCTTACTAAATATTTTGGTCACACCTCACCATTTTAAAGTAGTACACTTATGGGTGTGAGCATCTTTTTAAATCTGCAAATACTAACATCTCAAACATGGCTTAGTATTTTACAAATCTATCAAAATAACTCCTATGAAATACCTTGCGAATACTTCAAAATGCAACAAAGGATGAAAGAAAACTAAAAGCATTATGAAAGCAACCACAAGTTACCTATTCCATAGTGGATTGGTGTCACATGTGCAAGTGACCCTTTCCAAATCCTTGATCAAAGCTCAAGATGATGTAAATGCAATGAAGATGATGAGCGAGATGAGTTCTCAAATCAAGAGAGTAACCTTGCATAAAAGTTGTGGATGGATGAATGAGGATTAAGGCCTTCTTTTATAGATTTTCTTGATGAGATATTGGCCAAGAGGGTGAATGTGGGACTAAAGATCCACCAATGAGAATAGGCCACTTGTCAAGTGGTCATAGGCCAATGGATGTGCAAGATTTGGGAAGTGTGCCCATGAGAGGGAGAATTTGAATTCAAATTTGGAAATAAATTTAGAGAGGGGGACAAGAAAAGAGCAATAAATGCAATGTTGGAGGGACAAATCAACTTGTCATGATTTTAAAACTTGAGGGCCATGTTGAGTGAAAATGAGAGTTTTAATAAATCAATAAATTGATTTATTTGTGCAAGTGGCTAAATCTAGAGAATGCAAGTGGGTGAGATTAGCATTTAATCATGGTTAGATTAAATTAATAATGATTAGGTTAGTTTGACTTTTAGGACTTGGATATTTGATTTATTTAAATCAAAAAATGATGGAATATGATTTGGGATTTGATTAAATGGCTATTTGATTTATTAAAAGGTTGATGATAATGTTTATTTGATTTTAAATAAATGACCTTAGGAGATGAGATTACCTAATGAATGGATGAAAGTGAACTTGATTAATTGATGAATGGACCTAATGTGAAATCTAGTTTAGTTAATGAATTAACCTAATCGAATGCAGAATGTTAATTTTGCATGTCTACATTTTGCCCCTCTTTGAAGCAATGTACTTGTTGCGTTGGTTCAAAGAATAAACTTGCCGCGATCAAAATAAAAAAAAATCTGATTTTTCAAATGCCCCAGTGGAAAGAAGTACATTGGTACATTGCCCCCTCGAGAGATCGAGTGAAAAGATTCAATTTGAGGGTCGATCTCGCGATAAAGAGGCTCAAAATGGATGGTTATGGATGATTTTTTAAGATGCTTAGAATAACAAATCTATATTATCTTAAACAACTTAAATGATTATATGATGTGATGATGGATGAGATGGATGATGTGAATGATGTGATATGCTATGAATATGCAATGGATGATTTATGAGATGCTTAGACTACAGATCTATATTATGATGATGATGCAAATACAATGCATGTGAGATGATCAATATTTCCTATTATGTATGATATGAATGATATGTGGTATGCTGATAGTTTTCTGGATGCATGATGGATGCATTGGTGATGATGATTAACTATTCATGCTATGATGTTAGTGCGGAAAATGAAGAAATTAGATGATGACAAGAGGATCCAACAAGCCAACATTATGAGAAATGATGATGATAGATGGATGATTTTCTTATCAAGGATTGGGGTTTTCAAAGGGTCACTTACTTTATGTTTGATAACATGCCTAAGTACGATGCATCAAGGTATAAAGGACCAGGATGGCGTTGTACTTAGTGTGATGGAATTTGACTCGACAAATAGATAGGAGTATTCATGTTCACACCTGACATACGGAAACCTTGATAGGATGCACTTTAGAAGTTTCAAACATCTCAGACCAAAACACGGAGAGGTATAACCAATCAATGCAATAGTCAACAAGCCATCCAAAACATCCTCTATACATATCTAACAAAGAAATTATTCGCCAAGTTATTTTACAACAATGTCCAACAAGCACATCAGACAAAAGAATAATGATTGTTGCCCCATTCCTATCTCTCTAAATCCTTCATTCGGATATCATCAAGAGGTCCTTGGACTGAGCACAATAAGATAAGTCAAAAGAAAAAGATAAAGCACACAAACAAGTTGATGTTCTTCAATACCACTAACCAAAAGGGAATGTGTTTTTAAGGATAAGAACCGAAACTTATTGCCAAAAGATAATGCCCATTGTAGGAAGGATACATCCTAGAACATGTTAGTGGATGGCGGCACGTCATTTCGTTTATCCAAAATGTTCTTTCTAATAAATAATGCCCCTTGTAGGAAGGATTCATCCTAGGACATGATGTTATCAGATGATTGATATGGGACTGTTTGGATGGTGGACTATCGACACAAAGACTTGACCAACTTGTTTACGTACTGACTAATACTTGAGACTTGACGCTTTTGAGTTTGTACTCTTTTAAGCTGCTAGACTTGCTTCTAACTATTTCACCAAAGGTTGAGGACGACAATTAGTTTATTATGAATGGTGTTTATTGTGGGTGCAAGTGAGATGAGGCGGATGGATTTTTTCAAATATTTGGATGTTTTACAATGTTTTACAATGTTTTGAGGCTATTTTTGGTATTTTTTGAGATTTTACAAATGTTTTGATTTTTTATTTTCCAATTTTTTTGGGATTTTCTGAGATTTTGACCAAGATACTAACCTAAAGACCTATCCTAAGGGCCTTGGGGGTTGATCAACAAATTAGCCTTGCCTACGTTATACACACAGAGACCACATAGTTTGATTGATGACTTGACCGATTTATAGACGACGATATACATGATGAATTGTCAGTTTATTATGATGAACTCCTATAGGACTGACCTAAATGTCTCGGGGGATGATCAACGATCAACCTTGCCTACGTTCAAGCTCAGAGATGATGTAGTTCGACAAGACGACCTTGTTTTTGTCTTTTTGAATGAATTTTTGACCTATTTTTGGATTTTGATATGTTTTGAATGTTTTTGGATTTTCTAATGTTTTGATGTTTTTGGATTTTTTGATTTTCTAATGTTTTTGGATTTTCTGATGTTTTGATATTTTTGGACTTTTTGATTTTCTAATGTTTTTGAATATTCTGATTTATGAGGACTTTAAGACCATACACGAATCTGATCTGATGAGAACGTACCCCTAGCATGATGTAATAGACTACTCTGATAAAGGCAGGATAAGTTGACCTTGAGGATGGGCTGAGTAGTACAAGGAGGGATCATGATACAAATGCAGGACCAAGCTATGGTGCGAATGCAAGTGGATGATGGGAGTGAAATGGAGGGATGATGTAGAACAAGCCATAAAGATCTTGGCGGATAGAAAGTGCTTATTTACACAAGGCGCCTGTTTGCCAGGTTTTCACCAAGGTACTTGCCCAAAGTGCCACCAAAGTGGTTTTCACTAGAGGACAATTTTTCTGATCCTTTTTCTAATTTTTTTTGGATGTTTTGCTTTTTTCTTTTTTTTTTGTTATCACCAAGATGACTGTTTTCCATGTTTTCACCAAAGTAACCATTTTTTCAGGACTTTTTTCTAATTTTTTGGATTTTTTAGTTTTATACCTTGAAAGATTTAGGCATAGAACTTTTTGAGATGGGAGCTATTCATGGGCTCCTACAGAGGTTCCCCTTCAGGTGTTGATAGCTGATATGCCCCTGATTTATAGCTTGTTGTGATGATGAAGGGCCCTAACCAATTGGGATTTGGGACATTTTTCTGATTTTCTTTTAAGACCAATTCTCTGACTTGGAAAGTCCTGCTTCTGATCTTCTTGTTGTAGCTTCGTTTGAGTCTATTTTGATAGAATTGCAGGTGATTCAAAGCATCAATACTTCTTTCATCCAGTAACTCCAACTCATTTAGTCTTGAAACTTGATATTCTTCATCTGTGACAAGGTTTTACAGTGATATTCTCAGGGATGGGAGCTCGATCTCAATGGGGAGTACAGCTTCTAATCCGTAGACCAAGGAGAAGGGGGTGGCACCAGTGGGTGTGCAGATGCTAGTTTGATAAGCCTAGAGGGTAGGATTAAGCTGCAGATGCCAGTCACGACCTGCATCATTGACTATTTTCTTAAGGATTTTGAGGATGGTTTTGTTTGTGGCTTTTGCTTGGCCATTTCCTTGGGGATAGTACGGGGTGGAGAAGCGATGCTGGATTTTGAATTTCTTGCACAAGTTACAAACCTCCTGGTTTTTGAATGGTGTCCCATTATCTGAGATAATGGCTTCTGGAACACTGTAACGACATATGAGATAGTTCAAGATGAATTTTGAGATCTTCTTTCTAGTGATATAGGTCATGGGTATGGCTTCCACCCACTTTGTGAAGTACTCAGTTGTAGTGATAATGAATTTATGGCCGTTGGATGAGGTGGGTGAGATTTTCCCAATGAGATCGAGTCCCCACTGCGAAAAAGGCCATGGTGTGATGATGGGGTGAAGCTCTTGAGATGGAGCATGGATGAGGTCCCCATGCTGCTGACATTGTAAACACCTTTTAGCATGATCATGTGCTTCTCTTTCCATTGTGGGCCAATAATACCCCATCCTCAGCAGTTTCTTAGCGATGGTCATTCCACTTGAGTGTGAGCCACAAATACCATTATGAACTTTAGTTAGAGCGGTTAATGCCTCCTTACCATTTGGATAGTGCAGTAAGGTACCTTCTATGCTTCTACGGCATAAGGTATCACCTAGGATGATGAATCTAGATGCTTTTTGATGAAGGTTCATTTTAGGCTCGATGGTAGGTCAGTGGGTATGACTCCTATGCGAAGATATGTGTAGATTTCATGATACCAAGGATCACCAGGACCAATGATTTCACACACATATTCTGATTCTGGTACCTCGAATGTGGGAACAAGAAGCTGCTTGATCAGAAATTCATATTTCGGCACGTTGTGAGGGATGTCTACTAGAGACCCAATTGTAGCCATGGAATTAGCGGCTCTCTTGTTGGTTCTTGGAATCTACTCAAATGTTATGTTAATGAAGGATTCCTTAAGAGTCTCCACCAATTTCTTGTATGGATTTATCTTGTCATCCTTAGTCTGATATTCATCATTGACTTGATTTATGATCAACTGAGAGTCTCCATAGACTTTGAGGGCTATGATATTCCATTGTACTGCTATCCTGAGACCTATAGTCAAAGCCTTATATTCCACTATGTTGTTCGTGCAAGGGAATTCTAGTTTGTATGACCTTGGTATGCAGTCCCTTTGTGGGGTGATGAAGAAGATACCAACTCCTGATTTGTGCTGTGTGTATGAGCCGTCGAAGTATAATTTCCAATGATCAGCTACATTGAGGTTAAAGATGGATTCGTCTAGAAATTCAGATACAAGAGGATTCTCAGAATATATGGGTACTTATGCTAGTTGATCTACAATAACTTGACCTTTAATGGCTTTTCTTTCCACATACTCGATGTCATACTCTGACAGTATCATCGCCCATTTTTTCATTATGCCCGTGAGCATTGCCTTGGATAAGAGATACTTGAGGGGATCAATTTTTGCAATGAGCTTTATCTTATGTGTCAGCATGTAATGTCTAAAATTTTGGGATGCAAACACTACTGTGAGGCATGCTTTTTCAATGAATGAGTAGTTTAGCTCATGACCGACCATTGTTCTACTAATATAGTAGATGGCCCTCTCTATTTTTTTTTCATCATGTTGAGCTAGGAGAGCTCCAAGGGCTGCCACTGTTCCTGACACATATAAGATCAATGGCTTCTTTGGCATGGGTGGCATTAAAACTGGTGGTGTCAGTAGGTATTCCTTGATTTTATTAAATTCCTCTTTGTACTTTGCATCTCATTTGTATGCTACCCCCTTGTGAAGTAGGTGCGAATATGGATTCTGCTTGTCTGCTAGTTGTGCTATGAATCTTCTGATGGATTGAAGTCGGCCTTGGAGTCCTCTCAGTTTTTTTAATGTATTTGGTGCTTCCATCTCAAGGATTGCTTTTACTTTCACGGGATCCACCTCGATACCCCTCATGGAGACTATGTATCCTATCAATTTACCTGATTGTACGTTGAAGACGCACTTCTTGGGATTTATTCTGATTTAGTCTATCAAAGATAGCACCTAGGGTTGCTATGTGATCTTGTCTTTTTCTTGACTTTGCTAGAATATCATCGACATAGTCTTTGACTGTTTTGTGAATCATGTCATGGAATATTAGTGTCATGGCCCTTTGATAGGTTGCTCCTGCATTCTTTAGACCAAATGGCATCATGTTCCAACAATAGGCCCCCATGGAAAAGTGAAAGTTGTCTTATGTTGATCTTCTTTTGCTATCATGATCTGATTATATCCTGAAAAGTCGTCCATCAGTGATAGCATATCGTGCCCTGCTGTCATGTCAACTATCATGTCGATATTGGGAAGTGGGAAATCATCCTTGGGACATGCTTTGTTCAAATCTCTAAAATTCATGCAGATTCTAATGGCTCCGTCAGGCTTTGATATAGGTACCAAGTTTGATACCCATTCTGGATAATTGATTGGTCGTATGAATCCTATGTCTAACAACTTTTTGAGCTCCATTTTAACTAACAAAGTGATTTGAGGATGCATTTTTCGGAGCTTTTGTCTGACAGGTTTTGCATCTGGATACATTGCTAAGTGATGAACCACAGTCTCTGGATCAAGCCCTAGCATGTCAGCATAACTCCATGTGAAGTTTATTTGTCTTTCCTTTAGGAATGCTACTAGGAGTTCTTTCTCTTCTGATAATAGTGATTCCACATAAAATGTGATATGCGGGGCCTCCTCTATTCCTAGGTTGACTGGATTGCATTTTTTGGCCAAGACTGCTGACTTTTCCTGATGAATAGCTCTTAAGGGAAGATTGAATCCTTCATCCTTGGGTACCTTAGAGAGGTTTTCACCATTGGATACATCCTTTCTTTTTACTATTTTCTTGTTATAGAGTGCCACAGTGTGGTTTTCACTCAAGGACTTGGATATGATTCTTAGTTTCTCACTTTTGCGACTAAAGGATTAAATCGTTTCCCTGTAATAGGCGTGTGTGTCTAACTCCATTATAAACCTTGCCTTGTGATCTCCATCTGGAATGTTATCCCTCAATCCCATGAATTCTAAGAGCGCCTCATCATTTTTGAATGTATCAAGAACTGGTGGTCCTCATTGGTCATAGTCGATCAGTTGGGGATAGACTAAGCGGATCTCATGATTTTGATGATCGGATTCGAAAGATAAGGTACTAATCATGCAAAGGTTAGTATCCTCAAATAACCTAGGTAGATTGGTCAAGTGATCCTCATCATCACTACTAATATAGGGCTCAATTATAAAGTTATGCATGTCTATCCCTATGGATATTGGTGAGTGTACTTGTGCTAGTACAGGCTGAGGAGAAATACTAACTGCTCTAACCGGAGGACTTCGGCCATGTATGGTTATACTCGAAGGGGTACATCCAAGACCAAGATTTATTATAGGTCGTGTCTCTGGCATGATAGGTATTATGAGCCCATTTTCATTTTGTCCAAGTCTTTGGTTTCTGTCGTAGCCCATTGCAAGAATCATTCGTAGACCCTTGCTTCCATTATCCATTTGTAAATCTAGTACTGGTCTTTCATCTTGATAGAGCATGTGTGATGGATCTTCCTCAATAACCTCCTGGCCAAGGTCTCCCCAGCTTGTGAATTTGGGATAGTCTTCAAGATACGTTTGTGATGTGGAAGCTTGATTTTCTTGTGGGCGTCCCCATGATCTAGGAGATTGTGGTAACTCTCCTATCACAAAAGAATTGTTAGGGAGCCTATAACTTCCACAACCATCCTCCTGGATGATGAGCTTGATGTTGGATATGGTGGGAATGGTGGGTGTCTCTATCTCAGAAGTGGATGTGAGGGTGGTGGGGTCGATGTATGATGTGGATGGGCCCTCATCATTTTTTGGCACTTGGGGGATTTTTTAATACTTGGCCTCAAGATTTTTGCAATATGAAAATGGTTTAGGATCTTCATGGACAGTTACCTCTTGTCCATTATGTGTAAATTTCACACATTGGTGGAAGGTTGATGCTACAGCTTTCATCGCATGGATCCATGGGCATCCCAAGAGGATATTGTATGGCAAGTCGAGGTCCAAGACCTGACAAGTGGTTTCCATGAGTGTTGGCCAATAGGGATTTTGATTGTGCCTTGAGACACTCTTTCTTGGTCATCGTATGCTCTTATTGTGATGCCTTTCCCTTTATCAATGGAATCTTCTAATATTTTTAGCTGGTTGATGAGGCTAAGAGAACAAATGTTCAAACCTGCACCTCCATCCACCAAGACCCTTTTGATTTTTCTTTTATTTACGATGGCTTCCAAGTGAAGTGCATGATTATGAGATGGTCGGGTAGGGAAATCCTGGTCAGAGAATGTAAGGAGATTAGGCGTTATGATATTTCTGACCATAGCTTGGAATTGCTCTGCATTGAGATCTGCGGGGATGGTGGATGAGGCTGATGCTTCCTCAAGGATCTTTTTATGGGTCGATGATATTTTTAACAACTCCATGATGGAGATGTGGGTTGTTGTTCTTTTGAGTTGATCTACAACACTGTAGCCATTGGATCTAGATGAAGGGACCCTATTTGGTTGAGATTACCCTACAATGGTGACTTTGCCACCTCTTGTGGTGACTCCACAATCTTTGACATGGGTGCCCTTGATGGTGATGACCATGCATTCTTCATTTAGGGAGGCAATGACTGATTCATAAATATGATTTACACTGCCCTTCCCTTTATCATTTTTATTCCCTTTGTTGCCATGATTCAACATCGGATTCATGTAGATTTTTAGATCCTGATTTCCCATTAGTTGTTCCACGTTTATGATTATTTTGTCAATGAGATCTTGGATGATGTTTTTGAGTCTCATGCAATTGTTTGTGGTGTGGCCTTTGATTTTGTGGAATTCACACAGTTGATTCTCATTGTACCACGGAGGTTTGACATTGGGTTCTTGGTAATTCTTGAATGTAGGTGCTTTAATGAGCTTTTCGTCAATCAATCTCTTCATGATGTCCTCAAGTGGTTCCCCCAACATGGTGTATTTTTTTTTGGGGTATGTTTTGCGTTGAGGTTGTCCTCTTTGGTCATTGAGGTTATTGATGGTGGGATTATTGTTGGGTTGATGCATTGTGTGATGAGTGTTTTGATTTGGTGTTTTGATTTTTTGTGTGAGTGTGTTTTGACGTGGACCACTAATGACCACCTTGGCATCTATGACACCATCATTAGTGACATTTTTGTTCCTTGCCCATGTACGAGGTTTATCATTGTAATATGATGATGGGCGGTTGTTTTGTGGTTCGTGAGATGATGTTGATTCTAGGGGTTGAGTCACAAGGGCTCTTTCGATGCTGAGCGCCTTGGAGATCAATTGTTCATATGCAGTGATACCTTGAACTTTGAGATGAAATGACAAGTGGCTTTCAAGGTTGGCGATGATTGTGCAGACTTCTTGTTCTTCTGGCATAGTCCACTTGCTCTGATTGGCCTTGGATCGCCATCATTGAAGAAATGAAGCAAAAGATTCATTCTTCCCTTGTTTTAGAGCGTATAGTTCTTCGATACTGACATCCATTGCGATATTACATGCATAGTTCCTAATGAATGCATCCCTGATTTCTTGGAATGTTCTAATGCCTAAAGGTAAGTGAGAGAACCATTCTATAGCGTTGCCTGCCAAGCTCCTAGGGAATAGCCGCATCAGATAAGTATTGTCATATGCGACCTCCATGCAATGAACCTGGAATTCCTTGATGTGATCTTTAGGGTTTCCCATCCCTCGATACTTGTCAAATTTGGGGATTTCAAATCCCTTAGGGAATGGTTTCATGTCTAGGCTCCTATCAAATGGATAGGGACACAAATTGCTTTGTGTTCTGGTTGTCCGCCCTGATTGAAGGTCAAGCACTTGTTGCGAGAGCAACCTGAGTTGTGTTGTCACATCATTCTGGGGATCAGGGGGTGGGATGAAAGTGTTTTGGGGTGTTTGAATTGTTGGTTGGGTGGATGGGTTGGTCGGTGCGTTGTTTGATGGTATCTGCATGTTCTGTCGAGCGAAGTAGGCTTCTACTTTCTTTTGTATGAATGATGCCTATTGTTGATCCTATTGTTGTTGTGCTAGGATTTGTGCTTGTTTTTGCGCTTGTTGCTGCTCCAACAACGCTTGTTGTTGTGCTTACTGTTGTTCCCACAATGCTTGTTGTTGGGCTACCAATTCTGCTGCTTCTTGTTGCTCTTGGTATTTCTTTAATGCTTGTTGATATGCTTGCAATTTCGCTGCTTGTGCAAGAAGTTGTGCTTGTGCTTGTGCTTGTTGTGCTTGCACTTCAGCTTGCGCTTGAGCTTGTGCTGCTTGTGCTTGTGCTTGTGCTTGGGCTGCTTGCTGCTGTAATAAAAGTTGTGCTTGAGCAGGTTTTTGTGCTCGCAATGCTTGCACAGCTTGGGCAGCTTGTTGTTGTTGTTGTTGCAATAATGCTTGGGCTTGTTGCACTTGTTGTGCTTGTTGTGCTTGTAAAGTGGCTTGTGCAGCTTTGGCAGCTTGCGCAGCTTGAGTGGCTTGTTGCACGGCTTTTTGTTTCTACACTTGTTGGTATCCTCTTTGAAAATTGGCTTGTAATGTTGCGTCGAATTGGTTTGATGTGGTGAACGTTGGTGGTGGTGGAGGTGGTGGTGGATTTGGAATGGTGGTAGATGATGATGTTGTGTTGATATTTTCCATGTTGGATAATGGTATTGATGTGATTGGTCCTTGTGAGACCATGCTTTGTGATGTTAAGGGTGTGTTTGATGGTGTTTCCATTGCTTTTGTATTTATCATTTTTTGTTGCGATATCAACGATAAATTTTGAGCATTTGGTGTGATGCTTTGATTGATGGTTGGGATAGCAGTTTGATTGATACTTGGTAGGGGAGGCAACCCCAAGCCAAGGAGTGGTGTGGATGATAATGGAAATGGTGGGATAGGTGGAAATGTAAGGGGCGTTAGTTGTTGTGTGGTGTCAAATATGCCTCCTAGTCTAAACATATCTCCCTCTTCTTGTGAGTTTGTGAGAAGAGGTATTTGTGGTGCTCCGTGGAAAAATGTTGATGATGGGTCATAGTGTAAGGTGAGAGGAACATTTTTGTGCAATGGATTTTGGGGGATGTTTTGTTCCAATGTGGTGTTTGCATCCAAGTTTTGATTATTAACAAGGGGATGCGATTGAAGAGCATTGAGAAATGTGTTTCCCTTGTTAACGTTGGGTTGGGTTGGAGCAAATGATGTTGTGATTTGTGGGATATTCTCCGTGACGTTTTGAAATGGGGGTGTAGATGAAATGGGGATGGTGGATGAGATTGGTGGAAAAGATGTCTCTACTATAGTGCTCACATCAAAATCCGAAGGCAACTTGGCCCCTCTAGCGCCAAACTGTGAGCATCTTTTTAAATCTGAAAATACTAACATCTCAAACATGGGTTAGTAAATTACAAATCTATCAAAATAAATCCTATGAAATACCTTGAAAATACTTCAAAATGCAAAAAAGGATGAAAGAAAACTAAAATCATTATGAAAGCAACCACAAGTTACCTATTCCATAGTGGATTGGTGTCACATGTGCAAGTGACCCTTTCCCAATCCTTGATCAAAGCTCAAGATGATGTAAATGCAACGAAGATGATGAGCAAGATGAGTTCTCAAATCAAGAGAGTAACCTTGCATAAAAATTGTGGATGGATGAATGAGGATGAAGGCCTTCTTTTATAGATTTTCTTAATGAGAGATTGGCCAAGAGGGTGAATGTGGGACTAAAGATCCACCAATGAGAATAGGCCACTTGTCAAGTGGTCATAGGCCAATGGATGTGCAAGATTTGGAAGTGTTCCCATGAGAGGGAGAATTTGAATTCAAATTTGGCAATAAATTTAGAGAGGGGGACAAGAAAAAGAGCAATAAATGCAATGTTGGAGGGACAAATCAACTTGTCATGATTTTCAAACTTGAGGGCCATGTTGAGTGAAAATGAGAGTTTTAATAAATCAATAAATTGATTTATTTGTGCAAGTGGGTGAGATTAGCATTTAATCATGGTTAGATTAAATTAATTATGATTAGGTTAGTTTGACTTTTAGGACTTGGATATTTGATTTATTTAAATCAAAAAATGATGGAATATGATTTGGGATTTGATTAAATGGCTATTTGATTTATTAAAAGGTTGATGATAATGTTTATTTGATTTTAAATAAATGACCTTAGAAGATGAGATTACCTAATGAATGGATGAAAGTGAACCTGATTAATTGATGAATGGACCTAATGTGAAATCTAGTTTCATTAATGAATTAACCTAATTGAATGCAGAATATTAATTTTGCATGTCTACAATGGGTACCCTTGAAACTAATCCTCCACCTCCCACCACCACTTGGACATCTACTTTTGGTGATCCTCCTATTCTCGAAGTTCCAAAATAGGTACACACACTACTTGAACTTCATTACTTCACCACCACTTTGACATTTTAGGGATGCCCTTCTTCTTCCACACCTATGAGTACCACAAGTATGCCCACCATTACGTAAAGTAGTATAGACCAAGTATCTCAAAACAACACACAAGTCCATGTCAATACTATATCATTGAATCAACCCTCAATGCAAATAGGGACATCTTTATCCACCCCTCTGGTGGGTTCACCCATGCCATTTTCCATTTCCACATCATCCACTATCAATCCACCTTCAAAAAATCCCTTGGTTACAAGTTCTATCAATCCCAAGAGCACCTCGATCACAAATCCTTTGTTTACATCTTTTGCACAAGGAAATCCTCAAAACATAGGACAAGGGAATATTTTCAATCAATGGACTCAAGGTCCTAGTGAGTCATTTTCATTGCAATTTTTTTTACTATGCCAAATCAATTGAAACCTCAAATATACATTCCTCCACCTCATTCTACCATATTGCAAGGAATGTTAAACCAAGGGAACCCTCCACCTCTCACCAAAAATCCACTACCCACTCAAAACATCAATATCCATAATCCTTCATAGATGCCTCAACAACCACCTAATGTCACATTTCAAGCACATGCCTTAGCTCTGCAACAAGAAAAAAAAGCCTATAAACAAGTCGTACAACAACAACAATAGCAGACAGCTTTAGCACAACAACAACAACAACAAGCACAACAAGTAGCCTGAGTAGCTCAACAAGCACCTTTAGCATAACAACAACAACAACAACAAAAGAAAGCAACCTTAGCACACCAACAACATCAAGCTCAACAAGAATCCTTAGCACAACAACAACAACAAGCGACCATTGCACAACAAGCACAAGTAGAATTAGCAGCACAACAAGCAAATTTATTAGCACACCAACAATAGCAGGCCCAACAACAAGCCCTAGTGTCACAACAACAATAGAAAGCTCAACAACAAGCCTTACTAGCTCAACAATATGCCCAAAAACAACAATGTTCCTATTATCCTCATTCGAACATCATCAATCCAAACACATCAGGAACATATTCATCACTTTCAAAAAATCTCACACCTTCATATACCCCATATAACTCATCTGTCATCCCACCATATGTTCCTCCACCTAATCTGCAAGATGATCTAGCATCACAATTGAAAGCACTCTCACAAGAAATGCAAGACCTTCGCATGGGAAAGACAAAGAAGCCTCATACATAGAACTTGTGTCCTTACCCATTTGATCAAAACATAACAATGATACCATTCCCTCCTAATTTTGAAATCCCTAAGTTTGACAAATATAGAGGGAGAGGAAGTCTTATTGACCATATCAAATAATTTAACGTCATGTTCATGGAGGTGGCTTATAATGATTCATATATTATGCACCTCTTCCCTTGAAGTTTAACAGGTAATGCTACATGGATTGGTTTTCTCATTTTCCTCTTGGTATCAAAACTTTTCAATAAATCACTGGTAAATTCATCAATCACTTTTCCTTCAATCTTGACATGGACGTCATTCTAGAAGAGTTGTACACTCAAACAAAATCAAGGAGAAACCTTTGCTAATTTCTTACAATGATGGAGACAAAGAGCTAGTAAAAGCAAGTGGCCACTTCTTGATGAACAAGTGGGAATCATTATAGCCAACCTGGATCCAAATCTATCATTCCACTTGAAAATGCAATACATCATATCGTATGATGAGCTTGTCCCTAGAGCTCTTAACATTGAAAGAGCACTAATTTCACAAGGAAATACCTAGGCTCACAAAGACATCCGTCCTTGAACTATTTCAAATGAGAAACCTCGTGTATGGGCTAAGAAAAAAGTCATAACAAATGATGGTGTAGTAGATGCTAAAGTCATACTAAGTGCTCCTAGAACTAATAACAATCAAGTTGCTAACATCCAACCAACTGTGCAATAAATGGTACTAGCTTAGAACAATCAGATCAGTAACAACAACATGAAATAGAGGCAAAACGGTAACAGGAACAACTATCCCAAATGCAAGTACACATAGTTATCAAAACCTATCGAGATGATCATGAAGAAAATATTTGAGTCAAATTTGATAACACTTCCTAACTTTGAAAACTACCAAGAACCACAAGAGAAGCCATCCTAGTATAACGAGCATGATCTCTATGAATTTCATAAAATCAAAGGACATAAAATATAAAACTACATGAAACTCAAGAATATCATCCAAGCTCTCATAGAGAACGATGTCATATCTGTTGAAGTACTAGCTAGGAACCATGATCACAAGATATACAAGACCCCTATGTCAGATCATAACAAAGAAAACAACAACAACAAAGCTAAGGATTACACCAATGCAATCACCTCCTATGATAGCGTTATCATAATTGTCACCATCAAAGGAGCTAGTACAAAATGTGGAGTCAACACACAACGTGGAAAAATAACCATTCAAGGAGTTGTCCCATCTCAATCTAGGATAGCACCTACTTTTCCCACATATAATCCTAGCTAGTATAATCTTCTAGATCAGCTTAAACAAACCCCCACATAGATATCAATCATAGAACTCTTAAGGTTATCCCCTGCACATAGGGAAATATTGGAAAAGGCCTTGTTTGATTCATCTGTTCCCGAGAACATTGATACCAATCAATTTCAAGCTATGGTAGGGCATATCGCCAATCATCTTCTTACCTTCTCCAAGCAATATTTAATATCACAACCATCTCATAACCATGCTTTACACCTTGAGGTTATCATTCATAAAAACAAGGTCAAAAGAGTCTTGGTAGATGGAGGTGCTAGTCTAAATATTTGTACCCTATAGTTGATCAAGAACCTAGGCTCTTCAGAAGATACTATTGAGAAGACAAAGAGTACTACCATCAGGGCATATATGATGACCAAGAATGGGTATCACAAGGAATCATTGCACTTCCAATCCAAGTGGGACCTCTTATTGCAAAAAATACATGCCAAGTACTTGATCTTGATCTTCCCTATAAAATATTGCTTGGACAACTTGGATCCATGCTCTAAAAGTTGTAGCCTCAACCTATCATCAGTGTGTGAAGTTTCCTTTTGAAGGAAGATAAATCACTATCCATCGAGATCTTGAGCCTTTCTACTACTGCAAAAGTCTTGAGGCCAAGTTTTATAAGATCTCGCAAATACCCAAAAATGATGAAGGACCTACACCATCAAGCTCATTTACTGACTCATCATCCCTAGCCTCTACCTCAACATCAAAAATGCCCATTGTAAAAAGTATACCTAACGTCAAAGCAGTGATCCAAGATGATGGTTTTGGAAACTACAAACTATTGAAAGACGCCTTTGTCTTAGGAGAGTTACTTATTTCTCCTCAATCTCATGGGAAACCTACATCTAGCACCAATGAACTAGAAACAATCAAGATGACAGCTACTACATTCACCAAGTGGGGAGATCTGAATCAAGATGTCAATGAGGAAGATATCTCTAAACTTCTTTATCAAGATGAATGACCTATTCCTATTCTTCCCATGGAAGATCAAAATAAAGGCCTATAGCTAATGCAAAGCATGGGATATAACAAGAATGAGAAGCTGGGGTAGAATGACAATGGTTTACAAGAACCCATCGTTCTTGAGAAATGAATAAAGAATCTTGGCTTAGGTTGTACTACTAGCAAGGTTACACTTATTGGCAAAGGTATTTCTGCCAAATGAGTTGAGGCTTCCTCTTGGTCACCTACATTGCATTATACAACCTTAGATGACTTTCCCCTTGATGTTTCTGACCTATTTGAGAACAACACCCTCTTTATGATATCCATAACATCCTTTGTCTCAAAAGACCAACTGACTGAAATACACCTAGTATACTCGTAACTCATTGACATAGACCAACAAGAACCATCGATTCTAGATTTATTCAAAAACAATGAATCAATCTCATAATTCATGGGAATCTGAGAAAAATTATCATGGACATATCACAAAGAAGGCTTTGACATAGAGATCAATGTAGGGGCATACTATGGGGAGACGATTGAATCCTTTGGTCACAAAATAAATGAAATGAAACTAACATACAGATCTTTGAGTGAAAACCACTTAGAGGCATTCTCTAGTCCCAAAATAGTAAAAAAGAGGATGCATCTGACAGTGAAAACCTCTTTGAGGCACCCAAGGATGAGGGATTCAATCTCCCCCTTATTGCAATGCATCTAGAGAAGTCAAAAGTACTAGCAAAAAAGGCTACTCCAGTCAATGTGGGAACAAAAGAAGCACCTAAGATCACTTTTTATGTTGAATCCTTGTTGGCTGAAGAAAAAAAGAACCTAACAGCGTTCCTTAAAGAGAGAAGAGCTAAATTTGCATGGTCATACATAGATATGCTAGGCCTTGATCCAAGAGTGGTTGTACATCACTTAGCAATCTATCCCAATGCCAAACCAGTTAAGCAAAAATTAAGGAAGATGCATCCTCAGATAGAACACTTGGTTAAACTAGAACTATAAAACCTTCTTCGCATTAGATTCATTCAATTGATAGATTATCCTGAGTGGGTTTCAAACTTGGTACCAGTCTCAAAACCTACTGGGAACATTAGAATATGCACTGATTTCAGAGATCTAAAAAAGGAATGCCCAAAGGATGATTTCCATCTTCTTAAAATCGATATCATTTTGGATTTAATAGATAGGCATGAAATGGTGTCGCTCATGGATGGATTTTCAAGCTACAATCAAATCATAATCACCAAGGAGGATCAACATAAAATTTCCTTTACTTGTCCATGGGGAACCTACTACTGTAGTGTAATACCATTTGGTTTAAAGAATACAAGAGCAACCTATCAAATAGAAATGATCCTTATCTTTCACAACATGATCCATAAAATAGTTGAAGATTGTGTGGACGATATTTTGGAAAAATCAAATAAGAGAAGTGAGCACATACAAGTCCTAGGACCTATCTTTGACAGGCTTGAAGAATACAAGGTACAATTGAATCCAAAAAAGTGTGTGTTTGATGTCACATCAGGGAAACTTCTTAGCTTTATTGTTTCACAAAGAGGGATAGAAATCAATCCAGCAAAGGTAAAAGCTATCCTAGACATGGAACCACCGCATACATTGAAATAGATGAGAGGATTACAAGGAAGGTTGCAGTCCATCAGAAGGTTCATGGCCCAACTATCAGATAAGATTCATCCCTTTTCAAATCTTCTCCATAAAGGGATAACTTACAAGTGGGATGAAAAATGTGATAAAGCTTTCCAACAAATCAAGGATTATCTACTAACACCTCCAGTGCTCATGCCACCGATACTAAACAAGCCACTGATCCCGTACATCTCGGCAACACCAATAGTAGTAGGAGCTCTTTTGGCACAACATGATGAAAATAGAAAGGAAAGAGCCATATACTACATCAACAAAACCTTGGTAGGCTATGAAAAGATCTATTCACCCATTGAGAAAGCATGCCTAGCATTATTTTTCACTTCACAAAAGTTCAGGAACTATATGTTGTCACACCAAATCAAGCTCATCACGAAGATTGACCCATTGAAATATCTTTTATCTAAAGCAAATCTCATAGGACGAAAGGCTAAATGTGTAATGATCTTGACAGAGTTTGACATAGAGCATGTGGAGCGAAAGGCAATCAAAGGACAAGTGATCATAGACCAACTAGTAGAAGCACCGATCTATGATGAGAACCCTTTGATATCTGAGTTCCCTGAAAAATTAGTGTTCCTTATTAATATCACCATTCAGTGGAAGATGTACTTTGATGGATCATTCACCCAACATGGATCAGGAGCAGACATTCTTTTCATCACCCCCCAAGGTGATTGCATCCTAAAGTCATACAGGATGTCATTTACATGTACCAATAACAGTGTTGAATATGAAGCCTTGATCACAAGTCTCAGGATAGCAATTTAGTGGCAGATTCAAGAGATAAGAGTCTATGGAGACTCACAACTATTTATCAACCAAGTCAATGATGACTATCAAACTAAAGATGATAAGCTCACTCCTTACAAGAAGATGGTGGAGAATCTCAAAGATCTTTTTATAGACATAACTTTTGAGAAAATTCCTCGTATGAACAATAGAGCAATAGATGCCATGGCAACAATCAGATCATTACTAGACATGTTGAACAACATTCTCCAATGTGAATTATTGGTAGAACAACTTCTTGTACCAACTTTTGAAATCCTTGAATATGAATTCATGTGTGTCATTGTTGTTCCTAGATCCCCATGGTACCATGATATCTTTACTTACCTTAATAGAGGAACCCTTTCATCAAATATCACCCTGAACCTTAAAAAGACCTTCATTAAAAAGGCATCCTGATTTGTGATCCTAGGTGATACCCTTTACCGTTGAAGCATCAAAGGGACATTACTATGATTTCTTAACCAAGAGGAAGCCTTAATTGCTTTAATAGAAGTACATAATGACATATGTGGGTCTCATTCTAGTGGTATGACATTAGCTAAGAAATTTTTAAGGATGGGGTACTATTGGCCAACCATGGAAAAAGAAGCTCATCAGTATGTGAGGAAATGTATCCAGTGTCAATAGCATGGGGATTTAATTCATGCTCTAGCTCAAGAATTGTAGCCAATGATCACACCATGGCCTTTTTTGCAATGGGGACTTGACCTCATAGGATCACTCCAACCTCATCCAACGACTATAAGTTTATAATAACTACCACTGAGTACTTTACTAAGTGGGTTAAAGCCATTCCTATGACCTACGGTATCAAGACATAATAACCCACCCACAATAACCTTGGACACAATAACCCCATCATAATAACCCAAGGAAAAAATAACCCAGGGTCATAATAACCCATGGACAGAATAACCTATGGTCAAAATAACCCATTGAAAAAATAACCCATGTAATTTATAAATTTTCTTTTCTTTTCTCTATATTCTTACGGGGATATTTTTCCATGGGTTATTTTGACCACATGTTATTTTGGCTTGGGTTATTATGACCCTGGGTTATTTTGTCCTTGGGTTATTGTGACCGAGTTATTTAGTCTAGGGTTATTTTGGTTGGGTTATTATGTCCTGTAACCATGACCTACATAATGGGGAAGCAAAAAGCCAAGTTTATCCTGAATTACCTAATTTATCATTTTGGTGTTCCAAAAACCCTCATCTTAGACAACATAACACCATTCAAGAATCAGGGTGTAAAGGAGTTGTGCTAAAAATTCAATATCCAACACTTATTATCTACCCTATACTATCCCCAAGGAAATGGCCAAGCAAAAGCAATGAACAAAACTATCCTAAAAATCCTAAAGAAAATAGTTAATGAATCTAGTCATGATTGGCATCTATAGCTAAATCCTGCTCTTTGGGCTTATCAAACCAGTATCTACACGCCTATAGGTACAACCCCTTTCTCCCTAGTCTATGGATCAAAAGCCATCTTTCCTATCAAGGTTGAGCTTCCATCATTACGAGTGTCACTGTAGAATCTGATAATTGAGGAAGAATACAAAGTGTCTTGATTGAATGAGCTAGAATTCCTGGATGAAAGTCATCTTGATGCCCTTAATCACTTGCAAGTATATCAAAACCGACTGAAACAGAGCTATAACAAGATAATAAAATGTTGGTCATTCCAAGTAGGTGATCTTGTTTTAAAGAAAAATCAAAAGAATCTTCTAGATAAAGAAATCAAAGGAAAGTTTGAGCCTAACTGGTTGGGTCCCTTTGTTATCACAACAAGCTACAGATCAGAAGCATACCAATTGTCAACCCCTGAAGGTGAACCCTTACAAAATCCAACCAACAGCTTGCATCTAAAAAAGTATTATGCCTAATCATGAAGGGTGTAAATCAAAAAATACAAAAAAATCAAAAAATGATCAAAATCCAAAAAAATGAGAAAAAGGATTAAAAAAAGTAAAGAAAAAAATTTTCCTCTAGTGAAAACCACTTCGGTGGCACTTTGGGCAAGTACCTTGGTGAAAACCTAGCAAACAAGCACCTTGTGTAAATAAAGCATCTCCATCTATTCTTTGGCTCTTTTGGGCCTATCATTCTTTGCATCACCATTCGTCCCTCATCTGTGTCCTTATCATGGCTTGTCACTATGAGGTATCGTGAACCCCTTAGCACTACTTGGAATATTCCCAAGGTCATTATATCCTACCTTTATCGAAGTAGGCTAACATGTCACACTGGGGGCATTTTGTTATGTGTCACAATTAGGTTCTTGTATATATTAAGGTCTTATCAGAAAACACCAAAAACATTAATAAAATCTTATCTAGAAAATCCAAAAACATTTGCAAAATCTTGTACAACTAAAATCCAAAAATATTCAAAAAATTATAAAGGAATAATCCAAAACATCCAAAAAACATCAAAAACCCTAAAAAGGTTGAACATAAAAAATTCAAAAAATAGAGTCCTCTTGTTGAACTACATCATCTCTGAGCTTGAACATAGGCAAGGCCATCATTGATGTGCCCCTGAGACACCCTAGGTCAGTCCTTTAGTAGTATGTCATAATAAACCATCATCTTTCATCTGTGAATATCTTCATCTTGTAAATAGGTCAAGCCAGTCGAACTACGTGGTCTCTGCATGTATAATGTAGGAAAGGCTAATCTATGATCAGCCCCCAAGGCCCCTAGGATAGGTCTTTAGGTTATGTTCTTGGTCAAAACTCAGAATCTCTCACAAAAATCCAAAAAAAATTAAATAATTCTCGAAAAACCCCTTAAACATTTGTAAAACCGTTGAAAACACAAAAACATCCAAATAGTCAAAAAAAAAAACATTTGAAAATGAAAAACAAAAAAACAATAGAAAAAATTCAAAAGGCCTAAAAAGCCTCAAACATTCAGAAACACCCTAAACAACCTCAAAAAATTCGAAAATACTAAACATTCATATAAACTTTCAAAAAGACCAAAAACAACCTCAAAACATTTTCAAAATACCATAAACATTGAAATATTCTAGAAAATCCAAAACCCATCCATCCCATCTTTCTTTCACCCACAATAAACCTTCATCCATAATAAATGATCATCACCTTCAACCTTTGGTGAAACAAGTAGAAAACAAGTATAGAAATTCGTAAAGTGCGAACCTAAAAGTAAAAATTTAAAGTCTAAATCATAGGTAAATGTGTCAGTGAAATTTATAGAAATGACTCATCTTAGCATCATCATCCCAACATCAAACAACTCTTTGATCAACATGTCCTAGGATGTATCCTTCCTGTGATGGACATCAACATTAGACATCACTTTAGCTAAACTTAAACTAGGCAGGAGCTATAGGTAACACTGACTGTTTGTCTTTGATCTTTTCTTATGATTTATCTTAATGACCCATTCTGAGGACCTCTTGATGATGTCTAACAAAATGATTTAGAGAGAAAGGAATGGGGCATCGATCATTATATTTTTTTTGTTATGCTTGTGCATACTCTTGAAAAATAATCTTAGCACATACTTGCATAGTTGTGTGTAGGAAGGTCATTTGGAGTATGTTGTTGTCTATTGCATATGATTTGGTCCAATATATTCTAAGCTTCTAACTTTTTCCAACGACGTTTCCGTATGTCAAGGTTTGAACAAGAACTATCCTATCTGCTTGTCGAGTCAAAGTCCATTACACTAGATACAAGGTCATATTGGTTATCAATACCTTCATGCATCATATCTATGTGTTATATCAAACAATAAGGAATGACGGAAAATCCCAATCCCAAACTGTGAGCATCTCACCCTTGATTTTCATCCTACATTTTGTATTGTCTCGTCATCATCTCTAATAAAGTCTCAATGGATCAAGGACTTGTTGGATCTTTTGAAGCAATCATCATCAACGGTCATTCATTCTTTATTCTTCTATCTTCTCTCCACGCTAACCTGGTACCATGAAAGTCAACAAAAACATCATTAATGCATCCACCCTACATCCACAAACCATCAGCATACATACATCTCATAATCATAGCATAATCATAAAACATCCATCAGCATAATCATTGCATATCACATCATACATTCTACATTAACATTTGAGTTGTGATGAATAATATACATTTATTATTCTAAGCATATTAAATCATTTCATATCATAAACATTTGCATCCATACATCCATATGAATACATCCTCATCATAAAACATGTATAGAAAATATACAAAAATAAATGCATCCACATCATCTACATATCATAATCATCCATCCATGTCATATCATGAAAAGATAATGAAAAAGAACATAACATTTAATCCATCCATATCATGATCATCGCATATCACATAGGCATAAATAAAATGCATCCATATCATATCATCCATACATGAAATAAAGTGAACACATCATAGCATGAATCATCTGTATCTATATCAAATATATATATATCAAAAAATTTGTCATGGTATAAAATATGGATCAGTGTATGTATATCAATGATAAGTATAATATCCATGAGGCTATCAAAAAGGAGGCCATGAATGTATATCTATAATAAAGAATGGAAAAAAATCAAAAAGTTTCTATACATCAAAAAGCTAGCCCTAATGCCTGCTACCCTCTCTAGGTTGCCTCTCAAGCTGATCATTTGCTTGGGGATGTGCATCGCTAAGCTGTAAAAAATTTGGTTGTCGAAGAGCCGTTGAAACATCTCGATCATAATGTTGCCTGTAATATGTAGCCTCTATAACTGCCTCTCTATATAATCGTACTGAAACTGTCCAACCATGAGTTGCTTCCATCATAGTCTCAATCTACTAGTGTTGGGTAACCTCTTGATCCCTCTCAGTGGTAATAGCCTATACTCTACAATCCCTAATCTCGCTCCACTATCAATGCAACCACCTGCTGCCAATCTTGGTCTCACTTAGCAATAATGACCAAAATCTACTAACGGGCTTGATCCCGCTTACCACTCAGTATCTTCACCTACTACTGCAGTTGTTGTATCATAGCATCTTATGCATCTGGTGGTGGTGGTGGTACTCCAACCAGAGGCTGAACCTATGGTTGGTGTCCAACCATAGGAGCCCTTGAAACCTATCCATCCTAGCCATCCTGGCCTCCCTATTCCCTTCCTCTGGCTCCCCTTCCTCTCAGTCTCCCTCTAGGGGGAGCACCTGCCAGATCTATCAAACATGTGAGTGGGAAAAACCATGCATCATATGCCAAAGTGGTATGATCTATTGCCTATCCTTGATCATATACCCAAGGCTAGGCCACCAACTGTCGAAAACTCTCAATGACCTCTAGAGTAGGAATGGTTGGCCCCCATGTGAGTACCTCTCTAGCCGATCTCGCAAAAATGGCCCTATATGCATCGTTAGGCCTGCCCTATACATCTCCAAACTATCGTGCTACCTTGTCTGGAAGATGCTTCTCAATCATCATATGCTCTCAACCCTGCATATATCAGGTCTATCTAGAAAAATAGAATTATTAAATGTCACCAAACCATGGTGGCATCTAAATCCATGGGCACCAGCAGAAAATTGTCATATCATCTATAACCTATCTCCAATACGGGAGCTCAATTTTTCTAGTGTGCCTAAGAGTAATGGAGCCTCTATATCTCCAAATGACAAGATCATCTGACCCCTTGTCAACCATCTAAACAATCGGTCAAAGCACGACAATGTGCTCCCATGCCCAAATGTGTAGCAGAGTCACCCCTGAACCGATGGCTCTCCTATTGCAATAGAAAAAATCATGCAAATCATGATACAAGGAGGCTAGCATCATGGGACCCCATGCAAAAAGAGTCCTCTTGTGAAGCATCTAGTGCCACACCAAGTCCCATCCTGGGCTAAATCCTCTGTTACGTTTATTTGGAGCCACCAAACCCAAAATGATGGCTGCGATGATCAATCTAAAGGTCGGCACATGAACTTTGTATGTCTCTAAGTCAATTTGTGAGGTAACCAAGGCAATCTGATCCATCTCCATCACCTCAAGGCATGCATTGAATCCATCAGTATCATAAATCACACGATCACCGTGAATCGACAAATAGAGAATCTGCCACACATCCTTGAAAGTAACCGTCACCTCACCTGTTAGAAGGTGGAAGGATGAAGTCTCGCTATGCCATCTATTGCATAGAGTTGTTATCATCACCAGATGTGCCTAATCATAGGTGCATATGCAATGTACCATAGACCAATCTCTCTCAGGTGCTCCTAGTGCAACTCTAACAGATCACCTAATCTCTCCAATACAATGGTCTTGTGCTCCCTCAACATCAATGGTGGGAAGACCTTTTGCATCCATGAAGCACACAACATCAACAAATCATTGAAATTGACATTATTTGAAATTTCTGACTCAGAAATCACAATAACGTCACTATATTCAAATATCAAAAAGTAGCACCCGATGCATTTAAAATTTCAAATTAGAACATGCATCGCCAAACAAGCTAGCGTCATGATTTAGCTTCTGGTCTAACCTAACCCTAATTTATAAATCAGCAAGTGCATCACCAAATAAGCCTATGTCACCATTTAAAACTAGGAAGCCTAATTTTAAATCGTGAAAAGTGTCGCTATATAAATATGTGTTGCTATAATTGATTTGGGCGTCACCGATTTTAGTCTAGGTGTCACCATATAGCGACGCCACCATAATCTAAACTTCAAAGCATAATAAATGCATCAAGAATTCAAAATTTAAATCAGATTTTGAATCACATACCGATGGTCCTGTGCTAGGAAGCCATTGGAACTCTCAAAATCGGTCAGACATGTGCTTGGGAAGCTCTCAGTGCACCATTTTGTCAAAGGGTCAGAGCTCAAATCGCAAGAATTCCTTAAGGTGTGAATGCACAAATGAATTGAAAATGACCCTTCTTGGCCTATTTAAGCTAGAAAATTAGGATATTTTTCCCTAATTCAACCTTAAAGATGGGGTTTATTATCATTTTCACCAATTTTGCCAATTTAAACCTAATTTTGCATCATTTTTTGTGTTTTTGGCATTATTCTTGCATCCAGAGCCTTTATGGACCCTTGGGACAACTTTTAACCTTGTCGAGAAATCAACCCAAAATTCAATTTTTTTGCCCAATTTCTTGAGGGGGTAGGGAGTCAACTTTATCCTTCCGCTAGGGCATCTAAAAAATCATTTTTTTATTTTTATTTTATTTAGGTAGCAATTTTAATCTAAAAAGTGTTATTCTTTGCACTGAAGCAACAAGTACCTCACTTCAAGGAGGGGAAAAATGTAGACACTGAAAAATGTCCAAATTGATATCATACATTTAAAATAGATTTACTAACATCATTTCCTCTTTAACCCATCCTCTTTTCGCTTAGTTGATTTAATCAGCCTAGCTAATTAATCAATTGCATCATTTTCATCTATTGGCCCAATTAATTTAATTGGGTTAATTCATCTCTTTTCGCACTAACACTTCATCTCATTAAATTAAATAAATCAAAATATTTAATTTAATTCCCTAAGTTGTCTTATTTAATTAAAAAACCCTAAGTTATTTAATTAAATATCATTTCATCTCTCCATTTATTAAATCATCTAATTTAATAAATATCACTTTAATTCTTCTAATCCCCTAATTGCATAAATTAAATCTTGTTTAATTAGCAATTAAACTAATTTTCCTCTAAGTAAAGGGAATATTCCCATGGAATATTTCTTATCCCCTTTTTACAAAATTAAAACTTTGTTTTAATTTGTACATCACCTTTTTCCTCTCCCAATAGAATATTCCAAGGAATATCCTCTCTCCTCCAATCAACTCACTTGGCTTCTTGAACAAGCTAAACCTTCAACCTTTTGAACAAGTTACCTTTGACCTATGTGAGCAGGTCAAAAGTGTGTTTGTTTGAGGCAAGTGTGAGGCCTTGATTAAAACTCATCATGCATTCTCATCCATTGATGAGAATCCATGATCCATGCCTCTCATCCCCTTCATCTTGAGCCGTTGATTAAAATTTTTGATCTCAACCCTTCATTCCTCATTTTCTCTCCTATAAATAGATCACTATTTGGAGACAAATGGATCCATCTTTCAATTGAAAACTTATGTTGTTGAATTCACTTACATCCATACTCTCAATTTACTCACTTGTTAGCTTATTTTAGTTCATTTTCATTGCATCATAGCTTAGAGCATTCATTAATGGCTTCCATGCATCCATCTTAGTTTGTATATGAATTAGGATTTTCATCTTTTAGCATATCTTTAGCTTAGATTAGATTAGCAATAGCATAATTAGATCATTTGTAGCATAAAATCATGGTAACTTAGCTTGCATCATGTTCATTTTTAGCATAAACTAGGTTTTCATACATAAATCACAATGGTTTCATCGATTCTCTTCCATATAATTGACTAAAACAGGCTCACTAATCACGAGATTGGGAAAGGGTCTTTATTTCACATAAACACAACACCAATTCCAAAACAGGATAAGTTTAAGATGGGCTAGGTTAGGAATTTAAATTTTTTGTGTAGTTTGTAGATTTTGTTTTAATTAAATTCTTAGTTTAGATTTCCATTTTGAATGATCTTGTTTCTAGTCGCGGGTATGTTTGGAAAAGTTATGATTCGATTCATCACGAGTCAAGTGTAATCAACCCTCACCGACATTCCAATGTCTCACAATAATAACTTGTGGAAAGTGTGTGAGTCTAACGATGAGGAAATACTTGACACAATAAAGAGTAGAGTAGACCTGGATGGTTTCGTAGATTGATTTGTAAGTACATGCACATTGAATTTGTAAAGTCGTGTTATTGATCACTGCTTTCTTTGAAGCGTTTAATTTTGATTGTAGAAGGGTTTGCAAAACTGCATGATTGTTAATTTGCAAAATAATAATTATATGATGCTCTCTATTGAATACCTTTAAGTTGGTATTCTCTACTGGTGTTTGATGTCATATGCATTTCGGACTGTCATTGATGGATTTGTGACTGTAGGTTATACTTAAGATTGTCAACTTAAGAAAAGAACAACATTGGTTGTTGGTGCAAGTGTTTAGTGGTATGCAAAAGTAGCGAAAGATGGGCCACATCACCATTGTAGGACTTTCAATCGATCTACTTATAGCATGCATGAAAGTGATAATAGATCTATTCAGAAGGTATATATCTATTATTATTCAATTATTGGTTTTTTAATGATTTTTATGGGAGTCCATGTTTGAAATTGTTAGGCTTTTGCAAGTTTTTTGTGGACCAAATTCCAGTGAGAGTACAGAACCATGGAGAGGCTACTACCCATTTGTTTCCAAGGGAGTAGGGTATGTACATGTTTTGAATCATTTTGGAATGCAAATAAATGGGCCACCTGAGGTGAATTGGAGAAAACAAACTAGGCAACAACTCCTTTTCTTTCTTCTTGTACAATATATTTCATGATCTAGGCTGCAAATGGGATGATTTATTTCCTTGCATGTATTGCCACAAGTATTGAGAAATGGAAGGATTTTAAATATGTTCTTCCATCACTATTGTAATAGTTTTTATTGACTTAGTGTATTTTTTTATATACAAAAATTATGAGAAATTAATACATGAAAATGTTTATATTGCTTAATATCTACTTCAATTAAATGTGTATATTATATTTAAAGTTAGTTGTAATGGTTTATGGTTTACATTTAAAGTTGTCTTGAAGGAAAAGCATGTGGAGTTATGACAAAATCTAAAACAATGTCTTATATTGTACAAAGGAATATTTTCTTACTCTTCTATAAACCCTAGAACTCCTTCCATCATTATGAGGCATACACTACCCCTACCTTGTTAGCCCTACTGAATTGGCAAGCTGGTGAGCTCACTAGCTTGTGAATTCGGTAGGGGTAGCGTATGCCTCATAGAAATGGGGTCTCACGACCCCATTTCTATGAGGCATATGCTACCCCTACCTTTTCAACCCTAGTGAGCTTGTCAATCTAGTGAGATCACTAGCTTTCCAATTCGGTAGGGTTGAAAAGGTTGGGGCATCATATGCCTCATAGAAATGGGGACTCATAGTGATGTAGATTGCCAATTTAGTAGGGTTGAAAAGGTAGGGGCAGCACATTTATCTAGAAATGGGGACTCATAATAATGTAAATCACCATGAGTCCCCATTTCTTTGAGGTGTATGCTGCCCGTACCTTTTCAACCCTACCAAATTGGAAAACTAGTGAGCTCACTAGCTTTCCAATTATGTAGGGTTGACAAGGTAGGGGTAGTGTATGCCTCATAGAAATAGGGTCTCACGATGATATAAATTCCTGATAGAAATGGGGTCTCACAGGGATTTACATCACCGTGAATCCCCAATTCTATGAGGCATACATTTCCAAATCACCGTGAGACCCCATTTCTATGAGGCACACACTACCCCTACCTTGTCAATCCTACCAAATTGGAAAGCTAGTGAGCACTTTCAAGCTCACTAGCTTGCCAATTCGGTAGGGTTGAAAAGGTAGGGGAAGCATATGCCTCATAGAAATGGGGACTCACGGTGATCTAAATCATTGTGAGACCTCATTTCTGAATTGGCAAGCTAGTGAGATCACTAGCTTGCCAAGCTCATTAGCTTGCCAATCCGGTAGGGTTGACAAGGTAGGGGCAGTGTATGCCTCATAGAAATGGGGTCTCACGATGCATCATCATGAGACCCCATTTCTATGAGGCATACACTGCCCCTACCTTGTCAATCCTATTGAATTGGCAAGATAGTGATTTCACTAGCTTGCCAAGCTCATTAGCTTGCCAATTCGGTAGGGTTGACAAGGTAGGGGCAGAATTTTCCTCATAGAAATGGGGTCTCATGGTGATGTATATCACCATGAGACCCCATTTCTATGAGGCATATGCCCTACCTTGTATCTATAAGTACGTATCCACTATAGTGAAAAGGTTGAATGGAAAATTTCTAGTAATAGAAGTTTAAACAACTTGGAGCGCACCTAATATGAACTTTTTAAAAATTTAATGAATTGATTTCACATGTGACTAAAGAATATATAACATTGCTAAACCTATATGAAAATTTTCATATAAGTATCACTTTCAAGTCAAATTTAAGTAATTTCTCCTCTAAAGATTCACTATGGAATCCTTTTTCCCCATGTTCTTGGATGCCATTCTTGTAATTTTTAATCAATGTCATTCTATAGCCAATGATTTTTAATTTTTAATACATTAGACAAAGGTTAAACTAAATCTTGAATGCTAGAGATGGTCAATTTTTTTCTAAGGAATGAAAAAGTGGAGGAAATGAATCAAGCTAGTGGCTTTTTCCAAAATTTCCAAGTGGAGGAGATGACTCAAGTGAGTGGCTTTTACCAAATTTTCCAAAAGGACTAAGTACCAAAAAGTGGCAAAGACCTCAAAGTGTGCTCATTTGTTTGGAAACCACTTCCAAATGATAGAATTGGTTTAGTATAGGATGCAATGGAAAGACAAATCCCATAACATGCTTTGCTAGGCTTGAAATTTATTTAAGTTTTTAAAAGTGGTGAAGAGCATCAAAGCATACAATTTTGTGTGTATTAGCCATGGTAAAGATCCTTAAGGCATGCTCTTTTTGGGTAGGAGCCAAAAAAATTGAAATTTGACTTGGGGGAGGAGTTTTGGTGAAGAAAATCAAAACATATTATCTTCTAATTAGAAAAAAAAAGTGGCAAACATTTTTAGATCTCAAGATTTTACCAAGTGAAACACCCTAAAAAGTATTAAAAAATGCATACTAAATACATGCTATGGCCACACTTTTAGGCTCACATTTTTCCTTTTATCGACATGTTTTCACTCCTATAGCACAAATTTCAAGTGATTGAACTCCTCCAAGGTGTGCTAAAGTAGTCTTATAACATATTTTATCTTTTCAAGGAATTGATGGGTTGGTATAGAGTTTCATATAAAAAAACTACCACTTTCATTATTGCAAGGCACCACTAAGTTTAGATTTGATTTAATTTAAAATATTTGACCTTGGCATATAAAATCCTAGGATTTTCATGTTGAGACTTTTAGATTTTTCTATGATGTTTGTAAAAGTCGTTCTATTCTATGGTTTTGTTGTCATTAATCCATACTCTAGTAGTTTTTGATTTTTGAAACTAGGTCTTTAAGCCAATATCCCTATACTTAGGTACATAAGGTTTTTGATGGTTTCATAAGGATTTATAAATTTATAAATACCCAACAGAGCATCTAAATTTGTTAAAATAAACAACTTTGCATTTTGTGAAAATTAGATAGTTTTTTCAAGGGCTTTCATGGTATTTGTATAGTTACTTTTAGTCAAAAAATTATTTCCAAATTCCCTCTAGTTTCAAATACTCAAAAAAATAGTTTTTTGGGTAGCTAGATTTTGATGGAGATTCTAACAAAAATTTCTTTTCGGATCCCCTTTTTCCCTCTAGTGAGTGTCATAGTATTTTCCAAACTAAAAGCCTAATTATCATAAAAACAATAGTCCAAGACCATATCATGCACTTAAAATAGGTTTGAAAAGATTGAAGATATCAAAATTGGTCCTCATGGACCTATGGTGAGTGCTCTAACCCTTTAGTGTCCAATTTTAGTCACAAACAATAAATATCAACAAGTTTTCCTACCTAGTTGTTCATTTTTAGTAGGCTTTCCCTTTAATGTTTGCAAATAATTTGCATGGTTCTTTTTATTTTTTAATCATTCAAAATCATGAATACTAGTGGTTTGTTAAAACACATAGGGTTTTAGTCTTATTTCTTCAATTTATTTTTCTCACAATTTAAGGTTTCAAAGAGTTTATTTACAAACTTATATAACAATAAGGTCATTAGGTGTGATCAACAAAATTTATTTTTAGTAGTGATAATTGTGAGGTATCACAAGACAATGAATTTCCCTCAATTTGTTATAACAATCATAGACTTTTAGTCATAACATATAGAATTTTCATTTCCTTCACTCTTGATTCAACATAATCTAGGTCAATTGTTACCATTTCATCAAAGGGGATCCTAGAACATCAATTTATAGATTTTCCTTCATTATTAGGACTTAAAATTAGAATTTTTCAAGAAATTAAAATGTATTTCTAAATTCTATAATTGGTGAAGGATTGGGTTGTAGGTTCTTGGATTCGACCCTACCGAATTGGCAAGCTAGTGAGCTTGGAAAGCTAGTGAGCTCACCAGCTTTCCAATTTACTAGGGTTGACAAGGTAGGGGTAGTGTATTCTTGGTAGAAGTATTGTTGGCCCTCCCACCCAGAAAGAAAGTTAGGCTAGAAAAGAACTATAGTAGTTAATTGACAGTTCAAGTAGGCTATAACTAGTCAGGGGGTGGGTATTTAGTTCAATTTTCAAAATGGATGATAGGTAACTTAACTCCATCCTCATAGTGATATTATTGTTTATCCCTCCATCAGCTTCTCCATCTAGTGCTTCGGTGAAGACCGTCCTATTCACCTTAGGGTTCATCAGGTGGGAGGGAATCATACTTCATTGACCATATATTCCTCTTGCCCAACAAGAAGAATAACAAATGCTTTCACTCAGCCTTCACTAAACACCTCTGAAGAACCGGTAGTTGATTACATCACTGTGAGACCCCATTTCTATGAGGAATATGTTGGCCCTACCTTATCAGCCCTATTGAATTGGCAAACTGGTGAGCTCACTAGCTTTCCAATTCGGTAGGGTCGAATCCAAGAACCTACAACCCATGCTTGGAAAGCTAGTGAGCTCACCAACTTGCCAATTCGGTAGGGTTGACAAGGTAGTGGTAGTGTATGCATCATATAAATGGGGTCTCACAATGATTTACATCACTATGAGACCCTATTTCTATGAGGCATACACTGCCCCTACCTTTTCAACCCTACTGAATTAGCAAGCTAGTGAGCTTGGCAAGTTATTGAGCTCACTAGCTTTCCAATTCAATAGGGTTGACAAGGTAGGGGCAATGTGTGCCTCATAGAAACTTGCCAACTTGGTAGGGTTTAAAAGGTAGGGGTAGAGTATGCCTCATAGAAATGGGGACTCACGGTGATGTAAATCACTGTGAGACCCCATTTCTATGAGGTAGCGCATCACCGTGAGACCCCATTTCTATGAGGCATATGCTACCCCTACCTTGTCAACCCTACTGAATTGGCAAGCTAGTGAGCTTGGCAAGCTAGTGAGCTAATCACCATGAGACCCCATTTCTATGAGGCATACGCTGCCCCTACCTTGTCAACCCTACCAAACTGGCAAGCTAGTGAGGTTGGCAAGCTAGTGAGATCACTAGCTTTCCAATTTGGTAGGGTTGACAAGGTAGGGGAAGTGTATGCCTCATATAAATGGGGTCTATCACTGTGATAGCCCATTTATATGAGGCATACACTTCCCCTACCTTGTCAACCCTATTGAATTGGAAAGCGAGTGAGCTTGGTAAGCTAGTGACCTCACTAGCTTGCCAATTCAGTAGGCTTGACAAGGTAGGGGCAGTGCATGCCTCATAGAAATGGGGTCTCATGGTGATGTAGACATTATAACAGAATCTTGAATGTATGAGTGACATTGTAAAATATCTGTGAGAACAAAGTACTTAGGACATTGTGCCTACAAGTACAAGCACTTGGGTTTCAGAACGGTGTATGAAGCATATTAGACAATTGTAGCACAAATAGAAGAATTAGGACAACCAAATAAATCTCATTTTATTGTAACCATCATATTATTAATATAGTGAGTGTAATAACCATTGATGGTTACTAATCATTCTTTTTCTTCTTTTATTCTCTCCTTATTATAACTAGCACCGATTTACTAACTTAGTATAAAAACTTCATTTATTAAATTGAATCAACCTAATGATTATATATCAATATAAATATAGCATATAGTCTATTCAAATAAAAAATTGTAATGAGGTTTACTCAAATTTTAAAATTTATTGCTGCCCTCAAACATTTATAATTCATGCAACGTAATCCCTTAACAGTCTAAATTGCAAAAGGGAAGCAATCTTTGATGACCTATTACCTAGATATTGTGTCAGTTATGGGAATTCCATATGAGGCATTAGGATCACATAGGGCACCTCTACAATAATCTCTCTCATTTTTTGTTATCTTTGAGTCATTTTTTGTGATTTCCAATTTTGACTTGATGGAAAAAGTGTCAATTGCAAGCAATGTAAAGTTGCAAAGTGGTGCAACTTTTTTTCTGCAACTCGTGTGACCAAATGGACTATTCCAACACATTCAGATGGGTACATTTACACTATGAACGGTCCTCTTTTACACCCAAACACACTAAATTGCTCTGAGCTATGTTCATCTGGCTCGATCCCTTAAGGGTCCAAAGTGCAAAAGGGAAACAATCTTTGATGGGATATTACTTAGAAACTATGACACTTACAAACTCTCCGTCTGATCCTACAAGATCGTGTTGGGTCCCTCTACAATAACCTCTCTTAGTTTTTGTTATCTAAGAGTCATTTTTTTTTTGTGTCCAATTTTCACTTGATGAAAAAAGTGTCAAATGCAAGTAGTTGAAAGTTACAAAGTGGTGGAACTTTCATTCTGCACTTCATATGACCAAACGAACTATTCTGACGCATCTAGGTGGGTATGTTTTGTGTCACCAAAAAATGTATACTTGGAAATTTTTACGCTTATTTGAGTCTCTCTTAGGGATTTTGGCTTGATTTTGCCTAGATTTAATGTTGTAATGTGGTCAACACATTCACATTAGGTCTTGGACCCTTGTGAATCATTAAGAATTCTAAGATGTCTTGTAAAATTGTTGTGAAGTGTTGTAACCCACTTTCACACTTTTCTAGGACCCTTCTATTATAACTCACCTAAATAACCTCTTTTTATCACTTACCAAGTCTTATTTCAAAGTGTTGTAAAGAGTTGCAACAAAATTTTGCACTTTTCTAGGCTTGTCATCACTAATTTGACCCTTATGTTTAAATGACCCATTAATGCACTTTTCAACCCTGCTTAAGTGTATTTTTTAGAATAACCCTATTAAACATCATTAAATACACTTTAATTCTTGACACCCACTAAAATTTCCCTGGTGGGACCAAGTCGCCACTTGGGGCAATTTAGTCCCACTGGGCACAAAAATCAAAATTATTTTAAATTTATGGTGGGATATTATTCTCTTAACCATGAGGTCGGCCTGTGGCGTGTTATTTTAGGAAATTTTGTGAAATCAAGTATAAATAAAGGGTTTTCCTCTCATTTTCACCCCCAATTAGTCTAATACATTCATTCATAGAGTAGCATACAATCATTCATAATTCTCAAGCATTCTAGGTATTATCAAGCATCCATTGGAGCATCCACTTGCATATCTTCAGATTTTTACATCAAGGGTTTGGTGAGTTGTGACATTGCATGTTGTTCATTCACCATTCTCTTTCTATTTCATTTCATTTCATTTTCAAGGGTTTGATTACCAAATTGGGGTTTGACCAAGGAAAACCCCTATTCTCTAACCCTTAACCCTTTTTCCCCTCTTTGCATGTGTGTTTTGTAGGTCTTGTATGCAGATTTTTCAAAGAGAAAGGTGATAAAAGGTGTTGTCAACTCATTAAAGTCATACAAGTCAACAAAGCATTAAGTGAGGCTTGGAGACCTCTTTCAACCTGATTTCTACAATTTTAGAACTAGACACATGTCAAGAAGAGGAGTGCAAACTAAGAGCTATAGATTATTGCCCCAATTTTCTTGAGATTCCCAGGTGGACTAAGTCACCATCAAAGGAAAATTAGTCCCACTACCAGGCCTGAAAAGTGGTTTCTATATTTTTGGATACCCATTTGGCTGAAACCTATTATGATAGAATCTCCCCGGAATAGGACTAAGTTGCTTGACTTGGTGTAAGTATCCCAGTTGGCCTTAACAACAAACTCTATAGGATTCCAAAGCATGTCTGCATAACATTCTAGTTTCTAGGTGCACCTCTCTAGTTTTATTCATTTTTGTTATTGTTTTTTTGCATTCTTAAGTCATTTTGCATATCAGAATGTGTTTTCAAACAATTTGCATTTCTTAGGTTTTACATTAATAATTCATTTCCTTTATCAGTTTATTACATTTAGACATTGCATTTAGGTATATTTCATTCATTCTTGCATTAGTTTTGAGTGGGGACATTACACATTTTGACCCATATCTATCCTTTTAGGTGAAAAACCCTAGAAGTGCTAGAGAACTTGTGGGTACCAAAATCATTGTCCACACATTTACGCTAGGCATGGTCTTCTTTCACACCTAAACACGCTAAATCACTCCGAGCTACATTCAACCGATAATATCCCTTAAGATTTCAAATTGCAAAATGGATACAAACTTCAACATGTTGTTACTAAGATACCGTGATGCTTAAGAACTTCTCATCTAAGCCTATGGGATTGAGTTGGGCCCCTCTACAATAACCTCTCTCAGTTTTTGCTATCTCGGAGACCTTTTCCCGTGGTGGCTATTTTTTACTTGGGAAAAAAGTTGTCAAATGAAAGTAGTTGAAAGTTGCAAAGTGGTGCAACTTTCATTTTGTAACTCGTGTGACCAAACGGACTGTTTTGACGAATCCGAGTGGGTAACACTAGGCATGGTCCTCTTTTGTACCCAAACACACCGAATCGCTCCGAGCTACATTCAACCAACATAATCCCTTAAGAGTAAATTCAACATGCTATTACTCGGATATCGTGATGCTTAGAAATTTCTCATCTGAGCCTATGGGATTGCGTTGGGCCCCTCTATAATAACCTCTCTCCATTTTCACTATCTCAAAGGCCTTTTCTCATGGTTGTGAATTTTCACTTGGGGAAAAAGTTGTCAAATGCAAGTAGTTGAAAGTTGTAAAGTGGTGCAACTTTCATTCTACAACTCGTGTGACCAAAAAAACTATTTTGACGCATCCGGGTGGGTATGTTTATGCTAGGCATGGTCCTCTTTCACACCCAAACACACTGAATCGCTTTGAGTTACATTCAACCGAAAGAATCCCTTAAGAGTCCTAAGTGCAAAATGGCTACAAAATTTAGCATGTTGTTACTCGAATACCGTGATGGTTAGAAACTTATCATCTAAGCCTATGGGATCATGTTGGGCCCCTCTACAATAACCTCTCTTTTTTTTCACTATCTCAGAGGCCTTTTCTCATGGTGGCAAATTTTCACTTGGAGAAAAATTTGTCAAATTAAAGTAGTTGAAAGTTGCAAAGTGGTGCAAATTTCATTCTACAACTCATGTGACCAAACAAACTATTACAAAATGTCTGGGTGGGTAGGTTTATGTTAGGAATTGTCCTCTTTCACACCCGAATACACTGAATCACTCTGAGCTACATTCAACTGGCAGAATCCCTTAAGAGTCCAAAGTGCAAAATGACTACAAGCTTTAGCATGTTTTTACTCAGATATCGTGATGCTTAAAGAATTATTTTCTAAGCCTATGGGATCATGTTGGGCCCCTCTACAATAACCTCTCTTGGTTTTCACTATCTTGGAGGCCTTTTCCCGTGGTGGCAAATTTTCACTTGGAGAAAAAGTTGTCAAATGCAAGTAGTTGAAATTTGCAAAGTGGTGCAACTTTCATTATGCAACTTGTGTGACCAAAAAAATTGTTCCAATGCTTCCGAGTGGGTACATTTATGCTAGGCATGGTCCTCTTTTGCACCCAAATATGTTGAATCACTCCAACCTACATTCAACCGACATAATCCCTTAAGAGTCCAAAGTGAAAAATGGTTGCAAACTTCAACATGTTCTTACTCAGATATTGTGATGCTTAGAAACTTCTCGAGGGATCCTATGGGTTCGTGTTGGACCCATCTACAATAAGCTCTCTTAGTTTTCACTATCTTAGAGGTGTTTTCCCATGGTGGTGACTTTTCGGTTGGGGAAAAAGTTGTGAAATGCAAGTAGTGCAAAGTTGCAAATTGGTGCAACTTTTGTTCTACAACTCGTGTGACCAAATGAACTATTTCAATGTGTCTGGGTTGGTACGTTTATGCTAGGAACAGTCCTCCTTCACACCCAAACATGCTGAATCACTCTGAGCTACGTTCAATCGACTGAATCCCTTAAGAGTCTAAATTGCAGTTGTTGTCACCAAATAGTGCATCCTTGATGAGATGCAAAACTCATTCTACTAGTGAAACATTGGATCTAGATGTTCAATATCCATGACGTATGGTTTTTTGTGCTCTAGAGTTATAAAACATGATGTGGCAGCAGTTATAGGACCATGTTTCTCAATGATTTGTCATGTTATTTCACACATAGAAAATGAAAGGAGGTTTTTTAACTTATTTAAATGATGAATATGGGAGAAATGTGATAACTACACATGGGTGATGCATCTAGAAATCAAGTTTATATTTTTGTTCATAACTCATATACATCTAATATCTTTATAATATCATTAAAACTGACCTATGCATTGACTTCATTTAATGAGATGTCAAGTGTTTTGCTATTAGTAGATGCAAATAAATTTTGTTGGTTGGATCAACAAATATCATGTGTTTTGATGCATGTTCATACAAGTTCATAGAGGTATATATATGCCCGTGAGGTTTGAAACATCCACTTGTTCTAGAGATGCAAATGCAATGATTGCTAAGCTTTAGAATCATAACCATTAGTTGTTGGATGCCAGCCTCAGACATGAATTAAAAGCAATACATTTTTCTATGATATTTTTTATGGGAAGGAGTTCTTACAAATCATTTGAAACCTTTTGGTGTTAAAGTCTTTGCCACTAGACAAGAATAGAATGCAAGAAGCATGAATCATACACACAAATACATGAAGAATACACATGAACACATGAATTATACATTGGATGCATGAATCATACACGTGAATACACATAATATACATGAACTATAACATGAATAAGTGAAGCATACATGTGAATAAGTGAGGCACAAGTAATTGAAGCATTGCAAAGGATACAAACCACCAGGAATGGAGCTTATTTACATAATACACATTAGATGGAGCTTATTGAGCAATCAATAGTAATTAATTAAGCATTAGATGTAAACAAAATCCATGCCTACAACATTCAAGCATACAATTTACACAATACGCATGATAATGCCATATAAGAATGGCAGCAAAAAAATAATATTTTCTTTAATAAAAAAGTTGTAAGGCTATACAATGATATATATTGATAAAAGTATATACAATATATCCAAAAAATCCATATAGACTTAGTAAAAAAGAGCCATATGGACATAACATTTCACATATATATTGATAGTACAAAACATATGTTCCAAAATGCCACATAGGCATATAAAAAACAACCCTAATACATAGTCATTTCCCTCTAGGGGAAGGAAAAAAATCTTGTGTTGCCTTTGAAATTCGACTAGATGGAGTGCTTGTTGGTTCTCTTGTCTTTCAAACATGCTCACTAGTCCTCCTCTCTTCACTTTGGACCTTCAACTGATACAATATAACAAAATATAATCACTTACCGCATACATATAGTCATTGTGCACATTTACAACATTACCACATCCACGATTTGGAGTGACAACCACCTATAGCAACCATTAAGATAGAAATTAAACTAAATAAAAGTATCATGAAAATTTTCTATAATAGACCATAAAAGAGAAAATATAATGTCGAATTGACTAATCTATTGCATACCTCTCTCAATGGATTAGAACTAACTATTGCTATAGCAACTTCATGGTCCATCGTGCCACCAACATCACCAAGGTTGTCTGATGTCAACAATTGCAAATGAAACAACATATCTAATAGTAATATAAAGAAGCTACAGTAGTCCCTTTATAACTATCATAAATGAAAGATTAAATGGTTGGCCTTAGTTGAGACTACAATATAGTGCTTATAGATCATATAATGGTGAAAGTACTAAGTTCATTGGGATAGTCCAAAATATTGCAAATTCCAAAGTTCAATGCTCATTGAGATTCGTATTGCATATGTTGGTGAATTGATGTTAATGAGGGCATGCTGTCAACATGGTGATAATGCCACAATGAAGTTCACATGAATGAAGTGAGGATTACTATGTTACTAGCATATTTCAAAGGGATAATGGAACATACGATGAATTAGGACATGTCTAAGGTTTTACTATAGCACATGAAGTTTGTTGTTGAGGTGTGCAATAGTAATGGAGAAGAAAAATTTGGTCAATAATGAGTGGAAGGAAATATTTATTCTAACGATGTATAGGATAAAATTTGGATGAAGGTGCTATAGCATAGAAGGGATAAAGAGACAAGACCAAAAGGGGATAATGGAACATATGGTGAAATAATATAGGGTACGATGGGATGGGAGTCGAATGCGATAATGGAACATGGGATGGACTAGAATAGATTAATGGGATGGGCTAGGATCAGATAACAAAATATAATGTGAACTATTAGAGGTTAATGGGATGGGATTAGGAGGGAATAAAGGAACATAGGATGAATTAAGGAAAGATAGTGGGATAAGACCAAGAGGGGATAATGGAACATAAGGTGAAATAAGAGAGGGCAATGGGATGGGAATAGAAGTGGTTAATGGAACATAGGATGGACTAGTATAGATTGATGGGGTGGGCTAGGATGGGATAACAAAATATAGGGTGGACAATTAGAGGTTAATGGGATGCGATTAGTACAAAATAATGCAACATAGGGTGAATTAGGAGGTGTCTAGGGTTTTACTATAATACATGAAGTGCGAACTTGACCTGTGTGTAGTAATAATAGAGAAAAGTTATCTAGGATGAAACTTTGATAAAGATGGTATAACATAAAATGGATAAAGGAACATAGGGTGGAACATAGGGGATCATGGAACATCTAGTGTGAAATTTAATAATGGGTACAATAAGATGGGAGTAGAAGGGCATAATGACACATAGGATGGACTGGAAGATATTAGTGAGATGGGCTAGGAGGGGATCATGGAAAATTAGGTGAACTATTAAATGTTGATGGGATGGGATTATGAAGGAATAAAGGAACAAAAAGTGAATTAGTAGAAGATAATGTGATACGATCAAGAGGGGATGATGGAATATAGAATGGACTAGTAGAGATTAATTGGATGAGATAGAATGGGATAATAAAACATTTTTATGGTGAACTATACTAGAGGTTAATGGGAAGTAATTAGGAGGCAATATTAGACCATAAAGTGAATTAGGCATTTCCTAAGGTTTGAATATAGGACATAAAATGGGAATTTGAGGTGTGCAGTAATAATGTATTAGAGACTTTGTCATTAATGAGTAGAAGAAAAGGTTTCTTGTAATGATATGTGTATAAGATGAAATATGGAGGAAGGTGGTATAATATATAAAGTGTTAAAGATTGGGATATGTGATATAAAATGGTTAAAATATGCGTGATGAAAGGAATGGAAGAATGAGATGGATGTTGAATGGTAAATATAATTAGGATCTCACAAGACCAGCCAATGTTTGTGTTTCTCATCAATTTTTTATATTGATATACGCAAAATTATGAAAATTAGCTAACATTGTTTTACAACACCATTAATGAATAAAGGTTACCTGAGTGAAAGCTGTTTGAGGACATGAATTGTGAGGTGTGGAGGTTGAAGGTCCACCAAGAAACTGTTTGACATCCAAAGCATGTTATGAGACAAACATTCAAATATAACATTCAACTGTTCAAATGCATTAATAATATCTTTAATACTAATTGCATACATGTGAACTCAATGTCGAGAACAAAAAACAATCTACAGGAATGGAGCACGTATCATGAAAACTTTGACCCTGAAATTTAAGCATATCAATATTCTACTAATTTAGTTATTCTTAAATTTCAAAATATAATTTAATAAACAAATTATATGAACTTTTTGAATTTTACCTGAGTGTCAATGTCAAATGTATTATTCAAACAATTATTTGTGAAAGTCATCGCCTTTGCAACTGATGTAGGTTGTGTAGCTGCATCTCGAGAATTCTAATAATCATACATGCAAATGACACCACAAGCACCACAATGGTGGGGTGGAGCTTGGGTCCTAGACGTCTCCTCCACATCAAGCTCTACTAGAGGCCTCGCACACTGTATAATGGTCTGGGTGAGTGACCTAATCAACTCCAGCGTGTCCATCTCTACACTATCCTTAACAATGGAAGGAACGAAGACATGCTCCACCATGGGTTTTTCCAAGGGTCTCGGTGCTAACTGTGGATTACATTGTGCAACATATCTATCATGTGTGGATCGCCTAGCTCTACCTTGAAAGTCTAAGATGTCAAAATAATTTGGCATCTTATTGAGGACAAAATCATAATAGAGTTTCCTCAAAAAGTATTGTGGTACCTCATGGTTATTGCATGGAGGTTGGTTAAATACCATCCACCATCACTCCCAAAATTTATTTTTAATTAACTCATGGTGGCACCAATGGATGGGGAACCTCCTACATGCATGAGACAAAGGTGTGTTGGTTCTCGGGTCTATAAATAGGGCACACAAGTTGGATTTGCTAATTTTTTGTTTTTTCACATCTCCATATGACAAACCACTGGCATAAAATTGTCTCATCTCATGCCTCTCATTTGACCAAAAATTTATTTTCTCGCTCATTTCTCCTACATGAGATACAATTGATTTCAATGATTTGGAAATCCCTCTCCTATAAGGGTGGGTTTCAACATGCTTGATTAATCTTCCAATTAATTGTTCAATGTCTCTTTCATTGTTTTCAATTTGATTTAGGATATTTTCTTGTGTTCTTTGAGGATGCCTATGAATTGATGGAGGGGTTTCAAGTTGTTCTTGTATAGGAGGATCTTCGTGATGGGGTGATTGTGGATTCTCAATGTTTCAAGGTGGAGATTCATTCCCTAAGAATTAGAACAAAGTTTTATTAAAAAAACCTATTTCAATCTACATTCTAAATAAAACTCAAAATAAATAGAATAAAAATACATACCTCTTCACAATCTTCAACCTCTCTGACGTGTTGGTGGCATCCTCCTGAAGAATTGCAAGCTAAGAGTGCCAAAAATCTAAGAGATTTGGTGAGCATGAGTTGCAGAGCTGGAATCCTCTAAGCCAAGCCGCAGGTTGAAATGAAAATGAGGTTTGAAACGTGTTTCTTACTTTTAATTTTCATTTGGTGAGCACCAAATTTGGTACTCGCCAAATTTGGCATGCTCCAAATGCTCAATTTGGATTTTTTTTGTGATTTTTTCCAATTTGACATCAAAATTGTGTCACAGATTGGTGCACTTACCCTATGCTGAAAATTTAGAAAGAGAAGAAATATGGAGGAAAAAATCTCAAGAAACATGGCTAAAATAAGGTGACAAAAATACTACTTTTACACATGACCACCAAATCAAATGGAAGGATGAATAGAATCATAGAAATTGTAAGCTCAGATGGGACAAAACTTTAAACTAAGAAAGAGATAAGTGAGGGTAGTAGTTGCTTATTTTCAGTCAATTCTAAATAAACCTCCCACAAGTCTATAATCAGAAAGGGAAGAAATTTTACAATGCATACCAAGACTAATATCACAAGACCAAAACTCTAAGCTATACAAGGAAGTCTCAGATAGTGAAGTAAAGAAGGTAGTCTTTCAAATGGATAGTGACAAAGCCCAAAACCTAGATGGTTTTTTGACAAGATTCTTCTAGGCCTTCTACCATATAATTGGCAAGGACCTAACTACAGTTGTTGAGGAATCTAAGAAGAAATACACAATTCCAAGAAGTAAAAATAACACCTTCATGTGGCACTAAAGAAGGAAAAGAATGATTCATTTGATGACTTCAGACCCATCTCCTTATGTAATACTTGTAGGGCCTCTCTAATGTTTGATTAACTTGGTGCTACAAGTAGACACACAATTCAAAGGATGGACTCCTAAATAAATCATTCATCTTCTATGAGAGGCTTCATTTAATTATCAACCAGGGGCTCATAAGATTTTGATAGTGTTGACACTATATGTGCATTCATGGATTCTAAACACACCCTATATCAATGAGTATAGGTGATTACACATGTACATAAAATTGTAAAAGCTAGAAAAGGAAATGAAACACTAATATGCAAAATAGGGGAAATAAACATAAGTTGCTTCTCATGCTACATACACTTATCACTTAAGACTATCACTATTAACTTATAAGACTGAACTGTAACTTATTACTCCCAGAGTATGAAACAAACATTAAGCTAAAAAATTCAATTCAATTAAAAAAATTACATTCATGAATTCCACATGCATGAAAACTAGAAACTATTTCACTAAATTCAACAATACATGAACTAATCTAATAACAAGAAAATAGAGTGGATAGTAGTACCTCAAGTTGCCCTTTCTTGATTTGTTGCTTCCATAATAGATATCAACAATTACTACTTGTAGTGTAGAAAAATGTCATTGTTTGCATTTTCACACTTAATTTAGGAATGATTAACATTACAATGGACCTAATGTCACCATGATCTAGTGTTGTAATGTCTTTTCCACATTCACATTGGATTTAGGGCCCTTTTAAGCTAAATTGACCTAATTTTTCCTTAATTTAATGTTGTAAAGTATATTTATTTACACTTTCACATTGATTTTTGGGCTCTCTTGCATTTATGACCTTCATATCATCATTAATAGGCCCCTAATACCCTATAATATGCATCCTAGGGCATATTTCAATTGAAATCCCAACATAGACATCAAATATATTTAATTTATTAACTCCCCAAGATTTACTCTATCCAAAAAGGTTTGATGGGACCTATATGCCACAAGTGGCATATGAGTCCCATTTGGACCCTTTTTAGGGTTTTGAACAAGAAATCGAGGCTTTAAGTTTAAATTTCATGAATGTCGGCCTCTGGGGTCTAATAAATGGGAGATTAGATGGATTTACTATATAAACAAAGTATCAAATCATTATTTCACTAAGCCTTCATCATATCAGCATAAGCCATCAAGAGTTAAGCATTCCAAGACTTTACAAGAGGGTCAAGAGAGCATTCTAGATCATTTCTAAGGAATTCAAGGGCATATTTCTTCATCAATTGTTGCAAAAATTGAAGATCCATAATCATTTTAAGGTTATGAAGCATCAAGCATGATGTTGAGCTAGTGTTGTGATGTTGCATTCAACAACCAATATTAAGCATTGTTTTACACTTATTTCAAGATCTGGATCTACATCCTTCTGTAGCGTAAAAAAACGTATCTCTTGCTTTATATGGGAATAATTGATGATAAATTGAACTTAATATCACCTTGGTCTAGTGTTGTGAGGTGTTTTACACATCCACATTAGGTCTTGGACCCTTGCAAGCTAAATAAAATGCATTTATTGATGTCTTGTAAAGGTGTTGTAAAGTGTTGTAAATGACTTTCACACTTTTCTAGACTTTTATTAAGCATTTAAGTCTAATGGACCTATTTTTCCCCTAATTCAATGTTATAACATGTATTTAATTTCATTCTCACATTAATCTAGAAGGATTATAAATGAAACTCAGTTTTAATCTAGTGTTTTAATGTGGTTTACACATTCACATTGGATGTTGTGCCTTTCTAGGCTAGGTGGACCTCATTTTAATGTTGTAGAGTGTATTTAATCACACTTTCACATTGAAAATTGTATCCCTAGCCCTAATTACCCTTTATATCAACATTAATAGGCCCCTATGACCCCATATTTTGCATCCTGAGGCTTATTTTGATCAAAGACTCGATAAAATCAACATAAAATCTAAAAAATTTCACTCCCCGACATCCCAACTGGAAAACGAGCCCCTGTGGGACCCATTCTCCAATTTGGGTGAATGAGTCCCATCTAGGTGGGACTAAGTCGCCCAGCTTGGTGAATGAGTTGGGCCATTTGGGCCATTTTTGAGGTTTGTGTGGGAAAAATTGGGTTTTAAGTTTAATTTTATTCCATGCCGGCCTTAGGGATCAAATTAATGGGAATTTTAGGTGGATTGCCTATATAAACAAGATTTTAAACCCTAATTCATTATTCATTCATCATTCATTCTCCATCTCAAGTCAAGTGAGATAGGGTTAGGTCATTTAGAGAGCATTCAAGATCACTTCTAAGGAATTCAAGGGTAGATTCTTCATCCATTGTTGTAGTAATTCAAGATCTATCATCATGGAAATTTTCTAATTCCTTCATTTCATTTTCATGCTTATTCTTATTTCTTCATTTAGTTTAATTACCTAAAAGGGGTCTGAGCAAGGCAAACCCCTATTGCCTAACATTCAACATATCTCTTTCTTTCTTTGTATGGTTATAGATCTAAGTACTTTGAAGGGTTGGAGATGATTGAATAATAGGTTGAAAACTTGTTGAAGCCATCTCCTTATTGTCTAGGTCAAAATATCAACAAAAATTCACTTACAGTGCCAGAAATTGGGGTTTTAGTTCCAAATACTTGGAGGAACAGAAAGAGCAGACCGAGAGCTTCTATTTCCACTTTCAAGTTTTTAGAAAAGTCAAAGTGGAATCATACATCATTAGTGGCATATGAGTCCAACTATACATGTTTTTTAGAGATTTTTGTAGATTCAAATACCCATTTGGCTAAAATAGGCTCTGGTATAGTTTTCTTGATTTGGTATTGATTCACCTAGAATGGCGTATGAGTCCCAATAGGGAAAAATTTCATAATTAGTAGCATTTCCAGTCTTCAACACATTTTAAAGTGCAAACTTTCTATTTTACTTTCCTATTCTATTTTATTTGCATTTCTATTAAATATCTTGTTAGGACTTTTTGCATACTATGCTATGTTTTCAAACATTTTGCATTTTCCATGTTTACACTTGGTGGTGAACCCATTTCTTGTTTTCATTCATTTCCAAGGATATCTTATAGTCAAATTTCTCATATCCTTTATTGGGTTGAGGTCTCTAATGTATTCTTGAATGTGAACATTACAAAATCATATCCCTCTTCCTTCATTCCCCTTTTGTGTGAACAAGGAAGTTGTGCATCCTTTTTCAGTGTCCACACCTTCATGGCGATTTCATGTTAGATTGTAGATTTGAAATAAATCATTCAAGGTATCATTTTTCATGTTTCATGTTTCATGTCCTTATTTCATTATCTCATCATTTGGTTTAATTACCTAAAAGGGGTTTGACCAAGGCAAACCCTTATTTCCTAACAATCAACAATTTTCTCTCTCTCTACATGTGTGATTGTAGATATAGGTGTCTTGGAGCTTGAAGATCCTTTGAATATTAGGTTGCAAGGTTGAAGAAAGTCATCAAGTTTTCACAAGGTTTCTATCTTCAAGAAAAGTCACCTATAAGTTACAAATCAAGGTTTCAAACTTGGAAACAGCATGGAAGAGAAGAGACTGGAGACCTGATTTAGATCCTAACCCTCTGAAAAGGAAGAGTGGGATTGATACACCACTTGTGGTGTATGAGTCCTAGTATAGCATATTTTCAATATTTTAGGAGATTCAAACTCACATTGTCAGATTCTTGTTTCCACCCAAAAGCCCTAGTTTGGGACTTAATCGACCATACTGGTGTATGAGTCATAGTGGGCATCAAACAATAAATTTTTCAAGGTTTTGGAGATTATTTTGACCTCATCACTCTTCCAGGTGCACCTTTTTTGATTTCTAGCTTGATATTCTTTATTTCAGTTTCATTTCCTAGCTTATCTAGTTAGGTTTGGCATGATTCATTCATATGTTGTCTTTCCAAGCCCTAGCTTGGTGGTGAACCCCTCTTTTATCTTTAATCAGACCCTAGGACACCCTATTGAAAATCTCTTTCTCCTACTTCATCCTTGTATTGATATCTCTAGGGTTTCCTTGAATGATATTTGGAGAAAAGTGTTGATCTATCTCCCAAACATAGAGCAACATTTTTCAAAATATCACTACTTAATCAAAAAATCACGATATTGAACTAACTTCTTTATTGCATGAAAAAATATGAACTCTTACGATCTGACAAGAATATAGTAAATATTTATCATTCAACAATACATATCTATATAGGAACGAATTTGTACCCCTTACGCAAATTCCCCTTTTACACTTCCTCACCTTAAAAAACCAAATCCGAAGGCAAAATTCCAGATCAGCCCACTGTCTTCGTTCCACTTGGTGTCTATCTTGTGCATCTGTAGAAGAATATTCTTTAGGGATTCCCATGCGGCACTTAGATGTCCACATGACATGTTTATGTCCCTGATGGATTCCTTCATCTAAAGTTGGCAGAGGCATTACACTTCCCATTGGGGTTGGTTTGTAACATCCCTCTTCAACCAAACAACCCTTAATATGGCAGATTCTTCCCTCTTCTTCCCTCAAATTCATTCTCATTCCATTCTATCCTCTAGCAATCTTCTTCACAAGTTCTAGCAATTCCACTCTCATTCTCAAGCATTCTCAGCCTTCAAGCAGCACTTTGGAACTTCATAGCAACAACAAAAACACTCCAACTCCGTAAAGCAAGTTTAGAACAAGCTATTGTAGCAGGGGCTTGAGGTTTTGCAACACCTCCCTTCATCATAGTTGAGGCTATGGTGATTGTTCAAGCTCTCTTTTCTCTTCCATTATCTACTGAGCTCTTAGTGGAGGTGGTAAAAAATTTCAATCCTCTCCTTTAAGATTTAGTTGAGTGTCTCTTTACTATTTTGTAGTGTTACTTTCTTTTTCTCCTTCTCTACTTCTTTATCGTATATTTCTCTATCATTGCTACCTTGGTTTTCCGTTGAGGTGGAAACACCAAAATGGGGGTTTGACTGAGGAAAACTCCTATACATCTCCCAATAATTTTCCCTCTTTCTTGTGTGTAGGTGGACGTGCATTTGGAGCTAGCTAGTGAACGAGCATCTTTCTGAGATTATCTTTGTCACCTTAGCCTTCATATATTTATTTTATCATATTTGTTTATTTCTCTCATATTTCATAGTTTTGTTTTGTTCCCTTAGAGGTGACTAGCTAGGCTGTCAACTCATTTTTTGGTAGTTCATACTATCTTTTTGGTCCTTTAGTTGTACAGATGCTAGTGCACTTGAGAGATTCCAGCATGTTGCACTCTCATCCTGAAACTGCACTTCCGTCCTTGGGCAGAGAGCTACCTAAGGTACAAGTTGAACCCAAAAACTAGCTCGCCTAGCCCCAGTTTGGATTTTGGGTCTGAAGAGTGGTTGTAGGGCCTTATAGTCCTCATCATTCTCGTCCCTCATTCAAAACATCCCTTTAGAGTGAGGTAAGTTAGGGCAGACTTCCACTCTTGGCTCTTCGTGACCTAGGGCCTTGAGATGGTTGGTCCCCTCTCTTACATTTTTGGTGAACCCAACATGAACCATTTTGGTTATGTTTTGCGATACTGAAATCTCCTTTCATCGCATTCTAGGAGTGATGTAGGTGTGAGAGTTGTGAGGCCTTCACCTTGCAACCCAACCTTTGGAGGGTTTCAAGAGAGTGTCATTCATTATGTGTGATGGCCTCTTTCCTACATCAACCTATCCCCTTTGCACAACCTGTGATCAGTAGTGTTGGCATAACCTTCACCTCACAAGATCTGCCGATGGGATTTAATAGGGAACCATTTCCTCTCTACATCCCTACACGAATCAACAAAAACATTGTAGTAGGTGTTCTTGTTGATCCAATGTCTCAAGTAAACATTATAACTGAGGATATCATGATAATCAACATTTTACACAAGGATGGGTACAATTCACCTGTGGTCACCATCCACAAGCATGACATAATTTTTGTACCTCTTTTAGGTATTATCGTCTTGTCAACTTTGTTGGAACTAAATCCGTGAAGCTTTTGTTCAACATAATCCCTAGATCTGAAATCTTTAGAGTGAAGCTGGGTATCCCTTGGTTAGTAGCTATAAATTCAGTGCCCTCGATCGTGCATAAATGTTTAAAATTTATCCATGGGGGTTCCATGCATGTAATTCATGACATTAGTTATGAACCACTGGTTTTCCATAGTAGTTACTCCTTGGATTACTCTTGCCATGTGCCCGTTGGTCCTCTCCCACCTAGGAAGGACCTCTTGTACCGAATGTATCAAAACTATAAGAAAGGACGTTTAAGGCCAAAAGTGAGATATCCTCCATCGCCTTATGCTATTTCACATAGGGCTTGCTTAAAAGCTAACAGTGATGCCACCAAGGAACGTAGAAGAGAAGAAAAGAAGTGGTCCCGAGATTCTCCTTCTTCCTCTTCCATTGTTCAGTGTAATCCTCCTTCTTGCCCTATTGATGCACCATTAGATTTTGTGATGCCCGCTTGGCGGAAGTCCAAGCATCTCACTTTTGCGCTTCCTATTTTTCCCACAAAGCCTAGGCCTGTTTAGTATAGCAAGAAGAAAGGCCCCTGTGGGGAATCTTCTATGTCTTGACCCCCGTGACATCCTACCACTTCCATGCCCAAAGTAGTAAATGAGAAGAGGCCTATTGTCAAGGAATTAGAGTCATCTCCCCCTACTACTTCTCAACCTACTCCTCCTTCTCTCATTCAAGAGCCTATCCCTCTACTAGAAATAGTTGTGGAGGACACTCCCATAGTTGAGAAAGAGCCTCATGTTCCTTCGCAACCGCCAACCTCTAGCTCGAAGAGTCAAAGAAACCTCCTTGCACACAAGCGCAAGCACCAACAAAAGGCTCTAGTGGCTGAGTAGGCCTCCTTACAGAGGAAGGAAGAGGAGGTGATTTCCCTTGTGTCAGGGACCCTACCATGTCCTCCTCTCTCCTCCCCTCTTCTTCCATTCAACCAAGTGTCGTGCTTCTAGATTCCGCTATGACTACGAATGTTCCTAACCCTAAAAAAGTGTAGGTGTTCATCACTCCTTTGGTGGAGCCATCTTTGTTGATGTTCCTTCTGGATGTCCCACCTTTCTTGAAACCCATAGATATGATGAACACTTTGGTGGTATCTACTGCGGTCTCTTCCTCCTCTTTATCTGCACCTCTTGCCTCATATATGGAGAGTTCACGTCCCTTAATGAAGCAAAAGGTGGAAAGTGGTCCTTCTAGAAATAGAGGATGTAAGAGGAGTCCACCTTCCCTGAAAGGTGGTCCTATGTTGACTTGTTTTGTTTTAGTAACAAAACCAATCACAACTTCCCCTGAGTTTGTCACCACTCCCAAATCACTCGGTGAGCCTAGCAGTGAATCTTAGGTGCAGTCCTCTCCATCCATTGAAGTGAAACATGGCACTCTTGTAAAGTGCATGTTTAACTCTCCAGATGAAGTTCCAACCTTGTCAATGATTTTTTCAAAATCATTGACCTTAGCTCCACAAGAGTTAGCTCCACAAGAGCTTAGTGAAGGAGACCTTGTGAGGCCTTCTTCCTTAGCCCTTATTTTGGGAGGGTCAAACTCTCCTCCTTTTAACATTCCACCATTACAGGCTCATCCTCCTTCCCCTTATGATGATCTATAGTGGGAAGCGAACAACCTCTTAGTCGATCAGTGTTAGCGGGAGGCCCCTTCTTTATCTTTAGAGTAGATGTGTGTGTGTTGTGATGTGTTCCCCAATGATTGTGCTATGCTGGGTTACCTTTGACACCCTTGTTGGTGCTTAGATACATGCATTTTTTTTGTGTAATAAACCTTCTTCTATGTGTATCATCATTCTTCCATGTTTGTGCTTGATTTTTGACAAAATTGGGGATGATGCAAAGTGTTAGGGGGAATTTAGGCTTCCCTTCCATGTTGACCCAATTTTTAATTTTTACTTTGTCTTCTCATGCATTCTTCAAATGGTCTAATATAGTAGGGGGTTGATGACAATTCATTTTATATATTATTTTACTTTATATATACTTATGAGTAGTTCTGATATTGAAATATTAGGCTACCCCTGTGCCTTGTGTTTAGGTTCATTTATCTCTTCTTTACTTGAGTTGTCCCTATCATGTGTGACAATGCCACTTTTACAATTTTCACTTCAATTTTTTAGAAAATCCATTCGTTTCCAATGAATCTTTTCTCGAGAATCTTCACAAAATTCTTTTTGAAGAATCACATTCTTGACTTAAAACCATAATGGAATTTGTTTCCTTCGTCATGGGTTCATAAAGAAATAACTTGAGAACCTTCCTTCAAGGCAGGAGCAACTCTGATCTTCCCCTCGTGAGGGGGCATTTTCTTCCTTTCAAATTCCTTGATGAAGTGAACATCTTTCAAAAGGATTCCTTGATGACAAATAAATTTTTAGAAAGAAACATATCTTCCACACTTTTGAATAGTGCATCCCCTGAGTGGACCCCTTTCTTCATGCTAGATTCCTAAGGGGCCCTTTTGAAATCTTTCCAATCTATTGATGGTCTGCATGACTATCTGCTTACTTGCTTGTGTGGCCACTTTCAGACATATTCTATCTGCGGGTAGACATGTTGCTTTGCAGGTTTGCCTATGAAGCCACTTTCTGACTCTGCAGAGTCCCCTTTCCTTTGGTTTCATCCATGTGAGAGATCTTGGGGGATACCTCCCTGTAGGTTTGCAGGTTATAGGGAACTTCTTTTGAGCTTCTTCCATGTGAGAGATCTTGGAGGTCACTCCCCTGTAGCTCTGCAGGTCTGTAGGGTGCTTTCTTTGAGTTTCCTTCACGTGAGAGATCTTGGAGGACGCATTTCCTACATATTTGTGGGTCTATAGGGCACTTTCTTTTGGTTTCCTTCATGTGAGAGATCTTTGAGGACACCTTCCTTGTAGGTCTGTGGATTTGTATGGTGCTTCCTGGGTATCCTTCATGTGAGAGATCTTGAAGGACACCTTCCTTGCAGGTTTGTGGGCCTGTGAGGTGCTTACTTCTTGGGGCTTCCTTCATGTGAGAGATCTTTGGGTTTGCCTCCTTGTAGGTCCGCAAGCTTGTAAGAAGCTTTCATTCTACAACTTCATAGTTCTGCAAGGATATGAAGTCCTTTACTTGTCCTATGCTCTTGAGTTCACCAAATCATGGTCTGCTTCCTCGATGGTTTAGGTATACATTTCTAACCCTACTACCTTTCTGATCTACTTTACTGAAGCACTCATCAGTATTCATGCTCCCTAAAGTGGGGGGGAAATGCATAGGAGTGAATTTGCAACCCTTACGCAAATCACCCTTTTACACTTCCTCACCTTAGAAAACCAAATTTGAAGGCAAAATTCCACATCATCCTGATTCCTTCGATCCACTTGGCATCTATCTTGTGCATCGGTAGAAGAATATTTGTCGAGGACACCTGCACAATGCGTAGAGATCCGCACGGTGTGCTTACATCCCTGATGGATTCCTACATCTAAAGTTGGAAGAGGTGTTACACTTCCCATTGGGGTCAGTTTGTAACGTCCCTCTTCAACCAACCAACCCCAAATATGGTATATTATTCCCTTTTCTTCCTTCAAATTCATTCATTCTCATTCCATTCCATCCTCTATCAATCTTCTTCATAAGTTATAGCAATTCCACTCTCATTCTCAAGCATTCTCAGCCTTCAAGCAACACTTTGGTACTTAATAGCAACATCAACAACACTCCATCAACTCTGTAAAGCAAGTTTGGAACAAGACATTGCAATAGGGGCTTGAGGTTTTGCAACACCTCCCTTCATCACATCCGAGGCTATGGTGATTTTTCAAGCTCTCTTTTCTCCTCCATTAGCTAGTGAGCTCTTTGTGGAGGTGGTAAACATTTTCACTCCTCTCCTTTATGATTTGGTTGAGTAGCTCTTTATTGTTTTTTAGTGTTACTTTATTTTTCTCCTTCTCTACTTTTTTATTGTATATTTCTCTATCATTTCTATCTTGGCTCTTTGTTTAAGTGGAAACACCAAAATGAGGGTCTAACTGAGGCAGAACCCTATGCAGCCCCCAACAATTTTCCCTCTTTCTTGTGTGTAGGTTGACATTCATTTGGATCTAGCTAGCAAATGAGAATCTTTGTGAGATTATCTTTGTCACCTTAGCCTTCATTTATTTACTTTATCATATTTGTTTGTTTCTCTCCTAGTACATAGTTTTTTTTTGTTCCCTTAGAGGTGAATAGCTAGGCCGTTAGCTCATTTTCTGGCGGTTCATACTTTATTTTTGGTCCTTTGCTCATATAAACGCTAGAGTACTTGAGAGACACCAATGCACCGTGTTTTTGTCTCGAAACCGTGGTTTCATCCTCGAGTAGAGAGCTTCCTAAGGTATAGTGTTGAACCTAGAAACTAGCTCGGTTAGCCCCAGTTTAGATTTTGGGTCTGAAGAGTGGTTGTAGGGCCTTATAGTTCTCATCATTCTTGTCCCTCATTTGAAACATCCCTTTAGAGTGAGGTAAGTTAGGGAAGCCTTCCACTCTTTTCTCTCCATGACTTGGGTCCTTGGCATGGTTGGTCTCCCTCTCTTACAATATCTATTATTTAACTGATAGAAGGAAAAACTAACGATCAACTATCAACTGGTAATTAGCAATAAATAGATAACTATATTTACTCCTCACAACAAATCCCACTATTTTTACAACAATAAGGTTTATACAATCAATGTTGACCCTCACCTGGAAATTTGTTTGCACACTGATAAATAAAAGCAAATTCTTTTGAAAACTTTGATACTAGCTTCAAAGGTAGAGCCTATGTGAGAGGAAGAGAAAGAAAAGAATATTGAGGAAGTCACAAAGTTATTGGAAAATGACTATGGTTCCTTGGATTTTACACCTACGTTCATGGGAGAATACAATATCATAACAAAAGAGCTTCTAAAGGAAAAAGAGACAATGGTAATGACAAAAAAACATTTGGAGGAACCTTCAAAAGCATCTACTTCAACCACTTTAGAGGAAGAGACAAGTTACACAATAAAATTTGATGGACTTGATTATGAACAACCACCAAATTCAAAAGTAATGGAAAATCTTTATGGATGAGGCTATGAGCTCTTGAAACAACTTGGACATAGTGGAAAATGATATGGTGTGAAAGAACAAGGCATCTGTGTCCCTATAGAGCCTAGTATACAAGAAACAAAAAATGGTCTTGGATATTTCCCCTCTAAGATAATGAAAGCAACAAAAATATCTTCACCTAATGTTAACACTATTATGTGTGGCTCTTCTAAGACAACTCTCACTCTAAAGAATCTTGAATTAATTGATATAACAAGTGATGAATCATTGGAATACTTTGAACATGATGAAGCCTTGGTGAAAATGTTAGGATTTTACGATAAGTCACCAACTCCCCATAACAAACAAGGATTCATTTGTGATATAGTTAGTATGGAATATGTTGATGAAGAAAAGAAAACAAGTAATGTTGAACAAGACAAAGAACATATTCTCAAAGTTCCAAGTCAAAGTGCACTAGCTTTGGGAGATACAATTAACATACCGTTGGATACATCTAACGAAGAGAGAGTGATTCAAATAGGAAAGTGCCTTGATGGGGATGAATAAGAAGGCCATGCAACATTATTGCATGAATTTCATGAATTCTCTATTTGGACTTATTTGGATATGTTAGGTATTGATGCTAAGATAGTTATGCACAACATTGTCCTTGTGCAAGATGCTAAACTAGTAAGATAAAAAATATATAAGATGAATCATAAGATAGATTTATTGGTTAAAGTTGAAATTGAAAAACTCCTTGAAGTTGGCTTTATCTATTCTATTGATTATTCTCCATGGATCTCAAACATCGTAGCAGTCATAAAATTAGATAATCATATTAGGATGTGTACATAATTTCATGATATTAATAAAGCATCTTTAAAATATGATTTTCCCCTTCCTAATATTGACATGATTGTGGATTAGACTATGGGCCATGCTTTGTTGTCATTCATGGATGGCTTGTCAGGATATAATCAAATCTTTATCAACCCTCAAGGTCAATACAAGACACAATTTACTACACCTTGGGGAAAATTTTGCTAGGTTTTCATGCCTTTTGGATTAAAGAATGTGGGCACAAAATATCAAAGAGCTATGACATTGATATTTCATGAATACATACACAAGATTCTCAAGGATTATGTTGATGATATTCTAGCCAAATCCTTAACTTGCCAAGACAATGTTAAAATCCTTCAAAAGATCTTTGAAAGAATGAATAAGTACAACATGAGATTAAATCCAAAAAAAATGTGTCTTTGGTGTGGATAATGGAAAACTCTTAGGTTTTATAGTATCCCAAATAGGAATTAAGGTGGAAATGAAGAAAATTGATGCTATCATCAACATGCCAACTCTAAAGAACATTTCTCAATTATGTGCTTTACAAGGAAGGATTCAAGCTATATGATGTTTTGTCACATCTTTGGTGGATTAGAAATTACCCTTTACACAATTTCTTAAGAAGTGTAAGAACTTATGAAAAGCAACAATAGGATCAAGAGACTAAACATAGCACAAAAGAGAGAGATAAGATGAGAGAATATGATGATTGTATTCTCAATATCCATGAAGATAGACAATGAAGATAGACAATTACAAGTATGTACAAGGCTTGCTTATAAAGGAAAGCTAGGACACAATGAAGGTCCATGAATGAGACAAGTGTCCCAATCATGTGTAGGGTAGGTAGAGAGAAATATTAGATAATTCCATGAAAGGTGGATCACCCACCTAAAGTGGAATTATCATGCCATGAAAAGTGGAGATAAAAAGGTGATAACTAGATCACACCACAAAGAGTGGAATTTATCCTACACACACTTCCCTAAGTGTCCAACTCATATCTCTCAATGTATGCACAAACCTAGATGTAAGATGCAAATAACTAGGTGTCACAAGTGCAAACTATAATGATATGCATTCGCCAAGTAAGCTTAAGTAAAGTGTAATAAGTAAAATACTTATTTACACCAACACCCCCCCTTAAGTGCAACTGAGGGAATGAAGACTCAAGCTAACCATGCAAGATAAGATGCAAGATGGGTCTTGGAAACTGAGCCATGTTAGGTACCCATGTACAAATGCAATGCAATCTCTCACAAGTTGAGTAAAGATAGAAAAACCCAATGGGAAAAAACTACCCCCCAAAAGAGAGATGAGATACAAAAGCTTATGAACACAACATGAGAAGGACAAAACCCCATGTGAGGAAAAATCCCCCCCATACAAGAGAAGAAGAGAGACAAAGTAGCCCCCCCTCAATGTAAAATGTTCACCCATGGAAGAAGCTCAAGAAGGAATGAAGAAGCTCTCCAAAACTGTTGAACAATGTTCCTCCCCTTAGGAAGAAACAATACTAAAGGTGCATGAATGAAGTCTCCCCAATCCATAAGTGAAGAAGGAAGAACCCTCAAAATGTAAGGAGTCTTTGAAAGTTGCTCAAATTTCCCTATGTTGATGATGAAAGATGCCTTTCCCAAACCATGTGAAGCTACAATGGCAAGTGCAATGGTCGCAGTGTAGTCACTTCTTGGAACCTATGAGAAACCCTTTGCAAAAACACTCTCATCTACTGAAAAATATAACTCAAGATCTAGCAAGGATGAAAGTAGAACATAGTCCAAAGAAATCTCCTTAAGAGAGAAAGTGGCCTCCTCCAACTGTTGTACATATGCATCCACAATCACATCAACCTCAAAAGACTGATCATGTAGAGGAGGGTCAGAGTGTTCCCTCAAAATAATTGAAGAAGAATCACCTTCATCAAAGAGAAGATGCAAGTAATCAAATGTGTCTCCCAAATCTGCAATGTAGGACTCTACAAACAAGCTGCCAATGTCTGTCAAGTAGTCATCCGATGAAACTGCTGCCAAAAGATAAGGTATGCATTGTTTCACTAAATCACAAGGCACTAAAACTGGCAGAACACAAGTATCATCAGGTACATCAGTCAATGTAGGAGATGGAATATCAACAATAGGCTCAAGAACCTCAAGAGTAGTAAGCACTCCAAGATTCAAGTAGCCATACTCATTCTCCTCAAGTGTGTCAACACTAGGGTGAACTGAATCATCAATAGGAGCAAAATATGAGAAGGCGTAGAATCGAGAACAATGATCAACCTCCCCAACTGCAACAAGAGCCTTGCTATGCAAATCTCGAATAATGACAGAATTTGGTGTGATCTCTACACTCTTTCCTATACCACTATGTGTAATTTGATAGATGGAAAGGATGTTCCTTGACAAAATAGGCACACATAGAACATCATTAAATGCTCTACCTTCAATGTTAATAGACCCCTTCCCACAAACTACCAAAGAAGTGTTGTTGGCCATCAAAATGGGTGGTGATGAACAAGAATCAAATGAAGAGAACATATCCTTGGAAGAATTCATATGATGTGAAGCTCCTGAATCAATGATCCACCTATCTGAATTGGAATTTGCAACTGCAAGAAATGCTTACCCCTTATGTTTCTCATATTGAGATGATGTAGATGAAGGAGATGAGCTTGATGTTGTTGCCATGAGAGTTGTGCCTTTTCCCTTAGAAGTAAAAGTGGAAGGAGATGAGTCTTTCTCCCGATATGCATTTGGAAAGTTGATGTTGTTCTTCTTGAGGATGTTTTTCAACTCATCAATTTGCTTAACATGACAACAATGCTCCTCATGACCAAACTTTTTGTAATATGCACAAGTTGGTTTCTCCTTCTTGCTTGAATTGTTTTTCTTTGAAGAAAATGATGATGAGCTTTGTTGTGGAGGAGTGGATTGTTTTTTCTCTCCTTGTGGATTTGGTGAAGATTGCTTTTGGCCTTTCCCCTTGCCTTGCTTGTTGTTTCCATGATTGACCACCAATGCTTTTGAAGTTGAAGACTTGAGAATGCCCATTTTCATCAACTTATTTTGCTCAAGAATCAAAAGATCTATGAGAGCCTCAAAAGATGGCGATGTGAAGTTACTAATTGTCAATCATTGAGTCTAAAAACTTGAAACAAAGGCTGCAAACTCAACTAGAAGCTTGTACAACATGTTGAAGACCAATTGATCATCCTCTTTTTCAATACCACAATCTTTTAGTTGTGCTCTTAGCTCATTTTCCTTAGTGACATAATCTTGAATTGTGTCAAAATCCTTGGGATCAAGGCTTAGGAGATCATGTTCAAGCTTATACCCCTTAACCTTATCAACCTTTCCATACAAAGTAGCAAGCTTATCCCAACCTTCCTTGGATATAGTACATTTATCAACATGGAAAATGAGATCATCTGAAATGAACTTTCTTAGTGTACCCAATGCCATAGAAGTTTTAGTGAGCCAATCCATATATGTTGTTGGATCTGCCTTAGGATCCGAAGGTGCAATTATGGTTCCATCAATGTAGTAAATTAAACCTTTTTCCATTAGTTTACTCCATGCACGTACTTTCCATGTAGGATAATTATGTGCAGTTAAGAGTGGAACTTTAGATGAACCCATGAAGGATTGCAAGAGCACAAGAGAGAAAATAGGCACAATCACACAAGAGACACCCCCCCCAAATTCACTCAATCAAAGTACCCCCCCCCAAAAAAAAAGATGATTTTGGCACTTTATAATGCAGTATGTGTACAATAGGACACTTGCAACTTGGGTAAGTGGACTTATGATTTTTTATTTTCAACTTTCCAAAAATAGGCTGAGAACGGACTAGAACAAATAAGCAAAGACCTAAATTCAGATATATGCAATACAAGTGCCAAATAGGCCAAAAAAGACCATATGTTGAAAGTAAAAAATCCACTCAAGATCACTTCAAACTAATTACATATTCAAGAATTAGATGAAAAATCATGCACTTTTAAGAAAAAAATAGCACCTGAAAAGGAGTTTGTATGTGCCTGAACGGAGCCCTGGAAGTTGCAGAAATGAGGATTAGATAGGTATAGTGTTGAAAAAATAATCATTTTGGAAAATACATCCACCAAAATCAAAACCCAAGCACACAACTATGAAGTACACAAAAAATTAGCCCAAATAAAAAAAAATGCTCAGAAAAAGGAGCTAAAATGAGCAAGATATGGGCATTTGAAGTCGAACTGCAAAATTGAAAACTCCATTGGAGAGGAGGCAAAATTATTTTAGAAAATGTTAACTTCACGCTAACGAGGAGCTGACATCAGCATTATACGTGATTAAAATTGATGATTGAATGCCTATCATCAAGAATATACCTCCCCTGTTGGAATATCTTTGGAAAGCGACAGAATCTAAGGGGTCCGCAGGTTGGAAAAATCTCTCGTTGGATCTTTTTGAAGTCTGACCGCTGGATTTTCCAAACTGATCACTAGATATGAGAGGGTCTAGATTTTTTTTGAGGTTGCCGCCGAATTTTGTGAACTGTCCACTTGGTTTTATTGTTGACCACTGATGAAGAAAGGAGAAGCCTGCAGGTGTGTGGGGGTGTCGGGCCAATAATAAGTTGTCGTGTGGTAGCCTAGCAGCCACTACAGATCCATGGGTACCGTGAGTACCCTACGGTACTCCAGTCTATAGTACTTGCAGGTACTCAGTACCTTAAAAAAAATTATGCATATTTTTTTTTTTTAAATAAAAAACTTTACAAATAAATAATCTACGAAAAATCTTTTTTTTGTATGATTTTACGATTTTTTTAATTTTTGATTTATAAAATCAAAAATACAATACAAAATATTTAATTTTGATTTTTGATTTACAAAAAGAAAAACCCCAAATACAAATTTTCAAAGGGGTTTGTAAGTTTTCTAAAACAATTTCAAAAATATTCTAACAAATAAATAAAAAAAATTTCAGAACTATTGAAAATTTCAGAAAATTGAAAAAAATACCCAACTTGGCTAATTTTTTTTATCTAGAGCTCCTGATGTCAGATTTTGACAAAACTAAAGGCTATCTTGACTGAAAACAACCTTCTGAATCTGAATTTGAGGTCAGATCTGGTCTAGGACACACCAAAATACTACTGCTCCTCAGATTTTCCTCTTGACCACCTTCACATGAACTAAGATCTTCCACCAATGGCTATGCAAAGAACCTCCAACTGCTTTGATACCATGTAAGAACTTATGAAAAGCAACAATAGGATCAAGAGACTAAATATAACACAAAAGAGAGAGACAAGATGAGAGAATATGATGATTGTATTCTCAATATCCATGAAGATAGACAATTACAAGTATGTACAAGGCTTGCTTATAAAGGAAAGCTAGGACACAATGAAGGGCCATGAATGAGACAAGTGTCCCAATCATGTGTAGGGTAGGTAGAGATAAATATTAGATAATTCCATGAAAGGTGGATCACCCACCTAAAGTGGAATTATCATGCCACGAAAAGTGGAGATAAAAAGGTGATAACTAGATCACACCACAAAGAGTGGAATTTCTCCTACACACACTTCCCTAAGTGTCCAACTCATATCTCTCAATGTATGCACAAATCTAGATGTAAGATGCAAATAACTAGGTGTCACAAGTGCAAACTATAATGATATGCATTCCCTAAGTAAGCTTAAGTAAAGTGTAATAAGTAAAATGCTTATTCACACCAACAAGAAGGAATCAAATTTTAAATGGAATGAGGATTGTAAACAAGATTTTGAAATTTTGAAAGAGTACCTTTCTACCCCTCCTTTTTTACAACCTGCTATGCAAGAAAAACCATTTATCTTTTATACAGTAGCATCAACCCATGCTTTAGCAGCATTGTTGGCTCAACAAGATGATAATGGTAAAGAATACCATGTTTATTACATTAGCTGAAATCTGATTGATTATGAAACTCGATACACAATGATAGAAAAACAATATTTTTCTCTCATGTTTGCTACTAGTAAATTGAGACATTACTTACTAAATGTAGAAATTCATGTGAGTACAAAGTTTGATCCTCTGAAACATTTTTTTGCTAAAATAGACTTGTCAAGACACTTAGCTAAATGGCTTATGTTGTTAATTGAGTTTGATCTTAAGTTTTTCTCTCAAAAGGAAATTAAATGACAAGCCTTAACTGACCATTTAGCTGATGCTCCTTCTCCATTAGCATTACCTAATATGAACTCATTCCCTGATGAAAGTGTGTTGATTATTGAAAAGGAAATATGGGAATTTTAATTTGATGGTTCTAAGTGTCAAACTAGATTCAGAGCAAGGGTTATACTAATTTTTCCATTAGGAAAGCCTATTCCCTTATCCTACCATCTAAACTTGCTATGTACGAATAACACTACAGAGTATGAAGCCTTAATTGTTGGATTATGTACAACATCATCCTTAGGTTTCCAACACATTTCCACATTTGGTGATTATCAATTAGTCATTAAAAAAAAATGGATCCTATCAAACAAAGCACGACAAACTAGTTCAATATAAGAACCTCATGATAACAGTTTTGGAATGCTTTGAATTCTATACCATTGATAATATTCCTCGAATGGATAATCAACATGCAGATATAATTGCAAGTGTTGCTTCCCTTGTATCTCCTGATGATCCTTCTATAGATTTTACATTTGTCGTTCACACAATTTGAAAACCATCAATAGATGAAAAAGTGAAAGAAGTGTTACTAACAACTATTAAAGACCCTCCTGAATGGTACACACATATATCCAACTACTTAAAAGAAGGTACCTTTCCTAAACCAACCACTAAGAACACTAGAGCTCAAATTTTAAAACTTGCTACTCAATATTTCATCTTAGCATATGTCTTATAAAGATTATCTTTTAATGGACTTTTGCTTAGATGCCTTAAAAATTTGGAAATATTAATAGCCCTTGAAGAAGCCCATGCATGTGATTATGGAGGACATTTTGGAGGAATATCATTAGTTCAAAAATTAATCTGCATGGGATATTATCAGAGACATATGGAGCAAGATTGTTTTGAGTATGTTAAGAAATATCACAAATGTCAAGAACATAACAATTTGATCCATGGTCCTACTTTCAAACTTCATGCCCAAGTTCCTATTTGGCCACTTTCGGTTTGAGGTTTGGATCTCATTGGGAAGATATCTCCTCCCTCTTCTTTGGGACACACATTCATAATTACCTCAACTGATTATTTTGTGAAATGGGTAGAAGCCATTCCTCTTTGATTGACAACAACTGATGAAATTTGTCGTTTCATATTGGAACACATTATTGCTCACGTTTCCTTCCTTCCACATTGGTTTTAGACAGTAGAACTCCATTCAAGAACAACGATGTGAAGAATTTTTTAGAAACATTCCACATTCAACATCACTTCTCAACACCTTACTACCCCCAATCTAATGGCCAAGCCAAATCAACCAATAAAAATTTCAAACAAATCCTAAGAAAAATGGTAAGAAAACATAATAAGGATTGTCACACTCAATTATCTTATGCAATATGGGCTTATCGCACTAGTATTCAAACACCTATAGAAAAACCACCTTATAACCTTCTTTATGGTGTCAATGCAATAATTCCTTTAGAGTTAGAAATCCCTTCACTAAGAATCACTCTTAGAGGGCTTATTGATGACACTACTTAAGAAGAAAAATGATTACAGCAACATGAAATGCTTGATGAACAACATATCAATGCTCTTGAGCATCTTCAAGACTATTCCAAAAGAATGTAACATAGTTATAATAATAATTTCATTCTGTAACAACCTCGGTCTTCAACCTAGTAAAAATTCAACGTTTTCACCTTAAGTGAATGAACCATGCTGCCATAACATAACAATAATTTTTTTATTTTTCATAAGTAAATTACATGCACATTTGAAATAAACACTATTCCAAACTTCCATTTCATTTCATTGTAATTTCACAAATCTTTCTAATATAGATTTCATATTGAATAAACTCAATTTTAGCATTCATGATTACAACCCTCCATATAAATGGGTACAAGATACATACTAGCTCTTCTGAGCTTTCTTTGGAAATAGATGAATAAATTATCCAGATGTCACCACATTGGTGCATACATTCTAGATGTCCTCTTTCCCTAGTGCAAGCATCCTAAATTTCCCCAACATTGGCACAAATACCCCCAAACCTTGGCCGCCAACTGTAAAGGGGAAGCATCACTCAAGTGCTTTTTTTCCAACCACTGACTCTTATGTGATCCCTCACACATCTACCATATATGGTAAGATGGTCCTCCCTTCAACAAAGAGGTTGGTTTGATAACCTCATAACTATGGCCTATCTGAACTTAGTGTTGTTCCCTACATGACTAGAACTTGTATACATCCTAACTTATATGGAAATCATGATCTAGCATGCATAAAAGTAACATAGTGAAATTGACAGCATAATCAGTGGAAAATTACACTACTTTGGCCAAAGTTTCATATAAAAAGTCATCGTAGATCACATACACTTCCCTAGTTTGATTTGTCTCAAGATCATTTATTCACTATGCATAGGTAATCCCTTTATGAGGTAATCTTTAACCACAAGAACAACCTATTCCCTTTTAAAATTACAAAGCTACTTCTACTAGGTATTTATCATGCATGAGCTATCCCTTCATTGGATACTCTAATCCTAGGAATAACCTATGAGCTCTCATAGATCTAACTTATGAATATTAACTTCATAATCTAAGTATATCTACATAAGCTTCATCTTATCACATATATTCATCAATAAATGATTCCTTTTAGGAATATATCACAACAATAATGGTTCTCATCAAAAGTATAATCTCATCAATAAATGACCTTAGCTCAAAATATGATTCCAACAATAAATGGCCTTGATCAAAATGGTAATCATATCAATAAATGACATTCAAAAATATAGCTTTCAACAATAAAAGATCCCATTCAAGAGTGTAATCTCACTAATAAAAGACTAATCAAAAAGTAGATTTTTTCAGAAATAAAATGACTTCACTTCAAGAGTGTAAAAAAACCAATCAAATAACAATTCCATCTCAGTAGTGTAATCCACCTATGGCGCCAACCAAATAGT